>JAUKNK010000222.1:0-167500 GCA_030765055.1 Mantis religiosa | reverse complement strand
ACTATCTAACTATCTATCTATCTATCTATCTAACTATCTAACTATCTAACTATCTAACTATCTAACTATCTAACTATCTATCTATCTATCTATCTATCTATCTATCTATCTATCTATCTATCTATCTATCTAACTATCTAACTAACTATCTATCTATCTATCTATCTATCTATCTATCTATCTATCTATCTATCTATCTATCTATCTATCTATCTATCTATCTATCTATCTATCTATCTATCTATCTATCTATCTATCTATCTATCTATCTATCTATCTATCTATCTATCTATCTAACTATCTATCTATCTATCTATCTATCTATCTATCTATCTATCTATCTATCTATCTATCTATCTATCTATCTATCTATCTATCTATCTATCTATCTATCTATCTATCTATCTATCTATCTATCTATCTATCTATCTATCTATCTATCTATCTATCTATCTATCTATCTATCTATCTATCTATCTATCTATCTATCTATCTATCTATCTATCTATCTATCTATCTATCTATCTATCTATCTATCTATCTATCTATCTATCTATCTATCTATCTATCTATCTATCTATCTATCTATCTATCTATCTATCTATCTATCTATCTATCTATCTATCTATCTATCTATCTATCTATCTATCTATCTATCTATCTATCTATCTATCTATCTATCTATCTATCTATCTATCTATCTATCTATCTATCTATCTATCTATCTATCTATCTATCTATCTATCTATCTATCTATCTATCTATCTATCTATCTATCTATCTATCTATCTATCTATCTATCTATCTATCTATCTATCTATCTATCTATCTATCTATCTATCTATCTATCTATCTATCTATCTATCTATCTATCTATCTATCTATCTATCTATCTATCTATCTATCTATCTATCTATCTATCTATCTATCTATCTATCTATCTATCTATCTATCTATCTATCTATCTATCTATCTATCTATCTATCTATCTATCTATCTATCTATCTATCTATCTATCTATCTATCTATCTATCTATCTATCTATCTATCTATCTATCTATCTATCTATCTATCTATCTATCTATCTATCTATCTATCTATCTATCTATCTATCTATCTATCTATCTATCTATCTATCTATCTATCTATCTATCTATCTATCTATCTATCTATCTATCTATCTATCTATCTATCTATCTATCTATCTATCTATCTATCTATCTATCTATCTATCTATCTATCTATCTATCTATCTATCTATCTATCTATCTATCTATCTATCTATCTATCTATCTATCTATCTATCTATCTATCTATCTATCTATCTATCTATCTATCTATCTATCTATCTATCTATCTATCTATCTATCTATCTATCTATCTATCTATCTATCTATCTATCTATCTATCTATCTATCTATCTATCTATCTATCTATCTATCTATCTATCTATCTATCTATCTATCTATCTATCTATCTATCTATCTATCTATCTATCTATCTATCTATCTATCTATCTATCTATCTATCTATCTATCTATCTATCTATCTATCTATCTATCTATCTATCTATCTATCTATCTATCTATCTATCTATCTATCTATCTATCTATCTATCTATCTATCTATCTATCTATCTATCTATCTATCTATCTATCTATCTATCTATCTATCTATCTATCTATCTATCTATCTATCTATCTATCTATCTATCTATCTATCTATCTATCTATCTATCTATCTATCTATCTATCTATCTATCTATCTATCTATCTATCTATCTATCTATCTATCTATCTATCTATCTATCTATCTATCTATCTATCTATCTATCTATCTATCTATCTATCTATCTATCTATCTATCTATCTATCTATCTATCTATCTATCTATCTATCTATCTATCTATCTATCTATCTATCTATCTATCTATCTATCTATCTATCTATCTATCTATCTATCTATCTATCTATCTATCTATCTATCTATCTATCTATCTATCTATCTATCTATCTATCTATCTATCTATCTATCTATCTATCTATCTATCTATCTATCTATCTATCTATCTATCTATCTATCTATCTATCTATCTATCTATCTATCTATCTATCTATCTATCTATCTATCTATCTATCTATCTATCTATCTATCTATCTATCTATCTATCTATCTATCTATCTATCTATCTATCTATCTATCTATCTATCTATCTATCTATCTATCTATCTATCTATCTATCTATCTATCTATCTATCTATCTATCTATCTATCTATCTATCTATCTATCTATCTATCTATCTATCTATCTATCTATCTATCTATCTATCTATCTATCTATCTATCTATCTATCTATCTATCTATCTATCTATCTATCTATCTATCTATCTATCTATCTATCTATCTATCTATCTATCTATCTATCTATCTATCTATCTATCTATCTATCTATCTATCTATCTATCTATCTATCTATCTATCTATCTATCTATCTATCTATCTATCTATCTATCTATCTATCTATCTATCTATCTATCTATCTATCTATCTATCTATCTATCTATCTATCTATCTATCTATCTATCTATCTATCTATCTATCTATCTATCTATCTATCTATCTATCTATCTATCTATCTATCTATCTATCTATCTATCTATCTATCTATCTATCTATCTATCTATCTATCTATCTATCTATCTATCTATCTATCTATCTATCTATCTATCTATCTATCTATCTATCTATCTATCTATCTATCTATCTATCTATCTATCTATCTATCTATCTATCTATCTATCTATCTATCTATCTATCTATCTATCTATCTATCTATCTATCTATCTATCTATCTATCTATCTATCTATCTATCTATCTATCTATCTATCTATCTATCTATCTATCTATCTATCTATCTATCTATCTATCTATCTATCTATCTATCTATCTATCTATCTATCTATCTATCTATCTATCTATCTATCTATCTATCTATCTATCTATCTATCTATCTATCTATCTATCTATCTATCTATCTATCTATCTATCTATCTATCTATCTATCTATCTATCTATCTATCTATCTATCTATCTATCTATCTATCTATCTATCTATCTATCTATCTATCTATCTATCTATCTATCTATCTATCTATCTATCTATCTATCTATCTATCTATCTATCTATCTATCTATCTATCTATCTATCTATCTATCTATCTATCTATCTATCTATCTATCTATCTATCTATCTATCTATCTATCTATCTATCTATCTATCTATCTATCTATCTATCTATCTATCTATCTATCTATCTATCTATCTATCTATCTATCTATCTATCTATCTATCTATCTATCTATCTATCTATCTATCTATCTATCTATCTATCTATCTATCTATCTATCTATCTATCTATCTATCTATCTATCTATCTATCTATCTATCTATCTATCTATCTATCTATCTATCTATCTATCTATCTATCTATCTATCTATCTATCTATCTATCTATCTATCTATCTATCTATCTATCTATCTATCTATCTATCTATCTATCTATCTATCTATCTATCTATCTATCTATCTATCTATCTATCTATCTATCTATCTATCTATCTATCTATCTATCTATCTATCTATCTATCTATCTATCTATCTATCTATCTATCTATCTATCTATCTATCTATCTATCTATCTATCTATCTATCTATCTATCTATCTATCTATCTATCTATCTATCTATCTATCTATCTATCTATCTATCTATCTATCTATCTATCTATCTATCTATCTATCTATCTATCTATCTATCTATCTATCTATCTATCTATCTATCTATCTATCTATCTATCTATCTATCTATCTATCTATCTATCTATCTATCTATCTATCTATCTATCTATCTATCTATCTATCTATCTATCTATCTATCTATCTATCTATCTATCTATCTATCTATCTATCTATCTATCTATCTATCTATCTATCTATCTATCTATCTATATATCTATTTATTTATTTATTTATTTATTTATTTATTTATTATTTATTTATTTATTTTCTTTTTACCTACAAAGAAATATTAAATTAAATTTTACAAACCCTTCTGTTCCTCAACATATAGTAGGTACAAAAGTAAAAGTTTAACGATTGATAGAGTCAAACTGAAAAATTCAATGTCACGGCCGGGATTTAGAACACGGATCTCCTACCTTCCGTCCAGTCGCTCTTAACCGTTGAACTACCATGGCTAACTTGCCCCCATGACATTAAATTCTCCAATTGACTCTTATATTCCCCAGTAAACCACTAGGGGCTCTCGGATCCGAGCTGAACCGTTTGTGGCGACTTACTGTTGTGAGTACTTGAGTCCTAGGCTTCATTATTTAACTCATATTATTTAAGTTAATTGATCAAAATTATTCATTTCTGCACAATAGCCGTATGCGTGTATCTCGAATACGAGGGCCTCTGGTGGTTTACCGGGAAAACACGAGTCAATTGGAGAATTTAATCATTACGGCAAGTTGGCTGTGGTAGTTCAATGGGTTAGAGCGACTGGACGTAAACCACGAGATCCGTGTTTGAAATCCCGGCCGTGGCACTGAACTTTTCAGTTATACTCTATCTATCCAAAATCTTAACCTATATACGATTAGTGTGAAGAAAATATTAACTTCTATGAATTAACATAAATAATAGGAGTTTAAGAGTACTTTTGTAACCCTCATGTGAATGTAACTCATCAGATGTTGTCCTCTAATTCATGGTAATTCAGGTAAATATTTATAAATAGTTTTAAACCACACTATCATTACAGATAATAGACGAATATTGAAAACCGAATCGACAGTCATAGAGGGTTTTTATATAAGGACATTGACACTCCAGGCTCTTTTTATCACAACTGAATATATACTGTGTTCATCGGTTGGTAAAATCAAGTCTTTTTTGCACAAATTTAAAAACAAGCCTCTTCATTGCAGTAAAAAGACTGCTTTGTACAACCCTGGCAGCAGCAAATTGACGTAACATACACATATGCAGTCTCCAACGTCGTCTGGTTGTGGCTGCCACACGAAAACAAACGAAAGAATTCGCTGCGGTACAGTTCAGATGTTCACATTGCGGCATACCCGCATGTCAGATTTCAAATTGGTTGGTGTTTACTTTTGATATGGGTTCTAATTGGAGCTATGAGATCTCTTGTCCTCAGGTGAATGGTTGTAGGAAATGGATTTGTTGTTTGTTGGCTGCTCAGTTGTCTCAATAATACACTGGTTCGTTGCAAAAATGATTTAATTTAATTCTCACTAAGTTCGTTGATTCAGATTGATTTGTAGCGGTGACCACCTGTTAAATACACTGGTTCGTTGCAAAAATGATTTAATTTAATTCTCACTAAGTTCGTTGATTCAGATTGATTTGTAGCGGTGACCACCTGTTACTAAACTTCCTAACAGAATTCTCTTAATTCTTTATACGGCGAATACTTTGCTATTATAAACTTCTTCTGCTGCTTCTCTCATGCTTGTTGCGTTATTCTTGACTTCCCTACATTTCGGACTTAGAAATCTTTACTACCTCTTCTTCACGCGCACTAACACGTCTTTCCCCTCGTAGTATGACTGTTGAAGTGATCTTTCGTCTACTCTGCGATTCAGTTCGTACTTTATTCTGATCCCCACTCTAACCCTTATCACATGACCAAAATAACTCACCCTTCTCCCCGTTTCTCAAATCTTACATTATTATTGGTTTCTCATTTTATTTCGATTTTTCTTTATTGGTTAGCAAAACTCATCGAACTCATTGACGTTACATCCCACCGTGAGTTGGGTCACGCCTACCCTGGGCTCTTTGTAACGGTATACATCGTTATCACCTCAGCAAAGTAAATCCTTTTAGGTCTTACGCTTGACCGCATCTTGAAAACCTTATTGTTCCTATACATTCTTGGTTATAGTTCTCAGACATTGAACCTTTCCTTAAACAAAGAGACATGGATTCTAGCATGTTAGTTGTCTTAAATTATATTCTTCCCATCTTATTCTTAATTAAACCGCTATTTTAATCATTACTCTAATTTCATTCTAATTTCATATTAATATGACAATATTTTATATTAGTTTAGCAAAGCATTTTTATTAATTTATCTTCTTTTTTAATTCTCGTGATTTCGATTAATTCGCCACCTCCTAATCGCTGTCTGATACTGCGGTTACATAATGCCCGTTTGACAAAAATGAAATACCCATTATTTAAATTTTGTCAAACCCCCGTCATGACATTTCCTCCTTATATATCTTATAATTTCTCGTTCCCTACTCGAAACATTTTTCGGTGGTCACCGTTTCCCTCATCTTCATCAGTGTGTTACTTTATACACATAGAGTGGTCAATATGGTACATCATATACATAGAATTATAGATATGATACATTACGTACATAGACAAGTACACTGTCGTATATGTGGTTATTACCCTATATACAAATAACATTCGTTATAGCTCAACTATATATACACTTCACTGAATTATCCTTGTCTCACTTGACATCAACTTGATTTTACCTTATTACATTCCTTAAGTACTACATTAATGTTACTATATTACAGTTTACAATATTACATTTTACATTCAATGATTTTTTTTTTATTATTATATTAACTTATTGGGACGTTTCTTTATCTTTCAGTCCTTCACCGTAAGAACATCCGTCCTCACATTATTATAGTTTGCGTAATGATGTCCAAATATGGTTACCTCTACCTGCACTCAGTTGTCTACCTGTAATCAGGTGTTTCGTTTACCTGACAGTAAACATTGGCAGTTCATTGTCCTGTCTTTCCACTTCACTTTTCACTCTAAACTTTCTTTCACTTTGTCACGCCTAAGTCTGTGACCTTTACAATAACAATATAGCCTTTTGGCACATGAATACATCAGTACTTATACTATATTTACATTTCACAAATTATTTTTAAAGATCTTTCTAACATGTTCATTAGCTGTGGTTAGTCTTATTACATTATCATTTTGTTTGTGCACAGGAATTTTGGAACTTGCAACTCCCACGAAGTGTTTGAATTTCAAACGAAAACGTTACCCGTACTAATTATATAACTTTTACTTGGTATTCTTTACATCTTCGTATATATAATTTCAATCACATTCACACAGGTGATTCTTGGGTCTGCTCTGTACTGTTTACAACGTTTTTTTTGAGGATATGGCCTTATTAGGGAGATGTTATATCTGCCTATCGGTTTACCATTTCTTGGGTATATTAGAGCATACGCTCTGTCACCAAATATTTTCTCAATCCGGTATGGGCCTTTCCATAGCATATATAGCTTTTTAGTCTTCTTTCCTAACAAATCTGACTTGTCGAACGATTTCACTAGAACTAAGTCGCCGACCTTTGGTTCCCAATTCTTCTTATACCGCAGTTTCTTTGCGTTTCTTTTCTCTACTTTTTCCATTATTCTTTTAACAGCATTCTGGATCCGTTCTCGATCTGTCTCGGTCGTCACTTGTATACTTTCCGGAACACCCTCTATTAGTGGTTCCGGCGTTAAATTCCTATGCAATTGGATAGGAGCATATCCTGTGGTTAGATTGACTGAATTATTGAATACAAACTCAATATAGTTGATGTGGTCTGGCCAGGTAGTCTGTTTCAATGAACACAGGACTCGGAGATGAACACCTAGGTCTTTCAGTACGCGCTCGCTTGGATTAAGAGCATGGAAGGTACGACGTTGTGTTATAGATGCGAATTCCGGCATCCTGAATGGTGTGCACGAATCGTCTTCCATGGTGTATGGACGCGTTATCTACTAATAGTGCTTTCATCTTCCCGTATTTGACTATATAGTCTTTCACTATTTTATTCGCGCATGCTGCACTTGTTAATTTCTTGAGAGGGTATATTTTCACAAATTTCGACATCACGTCGATAAGTACAAATAAATATTTTAATCCTCCTCTTCCTGCAGGGAGTGGACCGTATGCATCCGCTGCAACTAATTCTAATGGTTCCTTCCTGGTGATGGATACAGGGGGTCGATCTATCTTGTAATTTAATGATTTTGCCCTCTGGCAGATGTCACATGTAGATATAAAGGTCCTAACTTTCTTGCCTAATCTAAATATGTATAAATGGTTGCTTATGGAAATCATTGTCTTCTCAACGCCAGCATGTATAAGAGCTGTGTGGTAAGCAGAAATCACTAACTCTTCCAGCGCTGCGGGTATATATGCTTTCCAAGCAGGTTTGGAAACACCCTGTAACTTATACAATACGTTATTTAGCACTCCGTATTTCTGTGAATTTGCTTGATCTATGGGCAATGCCTTTTCCATAATTTGTTTTAATTTCCAATCCTGGCGTTGTAATTCCGACAATCTTCTCATCTCCTTTGTTAATTTTATACTGAAGGTTACATCCATCTTTAACAATGGTAATTCTGTACCATTACTACTGATATTTTCTGGAAGATTCCCCTGTGGCTTTATACGTGAAAGCATGTCACTAAAGATGTTAAGACTTCCCTGTATATGTTTAATCTCTGGGTTGTAAGCCATGATCTCGTGGATATATCTCGCAATTTTTGTACTGGTCAATTTGCAATTTCGTATAAATGATAGGCTGATATGATCGGTGAATATCACAATCCTTTATTATATATATATATATATATATTGTCTAAATTTACAAATGGCATAGTAAATAGCCGTAATTTCCTGTTCTGTTATGCAAGCAATTTTTTCTGTTTTCGTTAACCCTCGGGAGGCTGTGGCTATGACCTTTAATTCTCCAGTCGGTGTCTCTTGGGCTAAAGTAGTTCCTAACGCCACCATGGAGGCATCCGTGTATATGAGATAAGGTAAATCTGGATCAGGCCATGTCAATAATACGGATTCACTGAAGAGTTCCTGTAATCTTTTAAAAGCATTTTCTTCTACCATAGTCCATCGCCATTTTCGATTTTTTTCCAGTAGTGCTCGCAACGGTGCGGCTTCCTTTGCATAGTTTATCAGGAACCTTGATTGGTACCCAAGTACACCCAGATAACGTTTTACTTGTTTTGGTGTCTTAGGTCGTGGTATTTTCAAAATGGCTTCCACTCTTTCTGGATCAGGAGCTATATGTTCGCCTGTTATGATATATCCTAAATATTTAACTGATTCCTGGAAAAATTTACATTTGGCCCAATTCAGTGTTAATCCAGCCTTTGCTAGCCTCCCGAGCACTAAATCCAAATATGTAAGGTGATCTTCCACTGTTCTACTGCATATCAATAAATCATCTACATACTGTGACACATATGTTTCCCTTTGCGTGTTGAGTATTTTCTGCATCGCCCGTAGGAATGCGCTTCCAGAATTAATTAGTCCAAAGCAATTTCTTGTAAACTGGTACTGATATCCTCCGTGCAAAAATGAGGTATATTGCCTTAATTCAGGTTTCAACTTAATTTGCAAAAATGAGTTGGTCACATCTAGTGAAGTAAAATACCTATGTGCCCCAATACCGGCCAAAATTAGCTCTATTGCTGGGGTTCGAAAATTATCCGGAACAATATATTGGTTTATTTGACGTCCATCTATCGTCAGTCGTACTGTTCCATTTGCTTTTCTGACTATACATAGGGGACTTATAAATTTTGATGTAGATATCTCCAGAATTCCATCTTCCAACATTTCCTGTATTTTAAGGTTCACTGCCTCCTGTAAATCCAATGGAACAGGTCTGCACTTATATTTGAATGGGGGAACATCATGTATCTCAAATTCATACTCAAAATCACTATAGGTCCCAGTGTGTTCCGAAAATACATTTCTATGTTTACATAAAATGTTATAAAAAATCTCTTTTTGGTGGTCGTTAAGTAGGTTCGAGTTTGCTACTGTTTCTCTTATTCTATAGGTCATGTTTACGTTATTTTCGACTACCTGGAAATCATCTGGTAGGGTAATTATCTCCTGTTCACCTGCTTCTGCCTGCCCAAGTCCGTATGACGTCATCTCTAAAAGCCGTTCTTCTCCAGCTATATACTCATCCTTATCATAGTTTCTCATCTCTTCTGCTTCTAATGGATTCATCTTAACTAGCTCCATCCCTCCTATTCGTATAAATTCTACAAAAAATGTTTCTCCATCTATTTCTTTTTCTTCATTTGTCAATCTTATCTCATTTTCTGCTTCCCTTGAGCTAAACGGAACTTTAACTATGACGTCTTTAATTTTGATTTCCAAGGCTTCCATTTGATAAGTCAACTTAGCTTGAAGCGCATACAACACGTCATTACCCATAATAATGTCTACAGATAGCCTATTAGTAACAAAACATACAAATTCTATTGTATCCTCCCCAATGGTGACTTTCAAAAGCATTTGTGTATTAATCTTTTGTTTGGCGCGACCTACCGCCAGAGTACAATATGCACTTTTCACGGGCAATGTTTGCAATTTCATTCCATTGTTTTTTTAAGTGATAAAAGAATGCTTGACTTATAGCTGAAACTGAGGATCCTGAATCTATGGTAATGTGCCATTTTTCTTTGTTTATTATTGCAGCAATACGTGGAGCATCTCTCACTTCTTGCAATTCTGTTAAGTGATTGTTTATTTGAGTACCGTTTTCTATTTCTGTTTCTGTTTTATTTTGTACCACCCTACTCAGAGCTGTGTCCCTGTTCAAATTAAGAACTAGCGTGTTCATCCGGGTCCGATGCGGGACGTCTTCTATCGCACCCTGGAGTCGTTTCCCGTCTGCTGTGTCGTGTCTGGCCTTTCATCTACCTCGGGCGCCGCGTCCCTTGGTGTGGGTGGAGGAGAACGCACCCATTCTCTTGAGAGAAGTTGATTCCTCTGTCTTACTTCAGGTCTGTCTGTATTGTTCTCTCTACCAGCGTCACGTGGTTGATACTGTCTATTAGCTTCTGGTAGTCGGAACGTCGGTCTTGCATTCCCTCTTCGAAGAAATGGGGGATGACCCCTATTTCCATTCCTAGTTACATGTACATATCTCATAGGGAAATTATATGAATTTGAATTTGGTGGTCCCTGTCTCCCTCTATTGTTGTTAGGGAATTCCCTCGGGACGTGGGCATCGTATCTTTGACGAGTAGCCATATGGCTTGTGTTAAAATTTCGGGGATTGTGTGCCCTTTCCCCGTCATGATTATTATTATTCCACGGTCTGTGTGGATTTCTCACTGGCATTCGATTCTCATGTCTATTTTGTGAATTTTGCGTCCCAACGCTTTGCAAAGCTGTTAATAATGTAATTGCCTCTCTCAATGTCTGAGGTCTTGCTACCACCATGTGATTTCTAATGTTCTCAGGAAGGTGGGGCGTGAGAAGAGAAATCAGTTCGGCTTCCTGTAATGGAGGTTGTAGATATTTACTTATTTGCGAATATCTCAGGAAATAATCAGTAATAGACTCTCCATTACTACCTTGGTATCGGCCATTTGTTATCTGATTCCTTACTTGGTATTGGACATTGGCGTTCCAATACTTTTCTAGGAAAGCTGTTTTGAAGAACTCGTAGCTGCATCCTTCTCCCACAGTTACTCGTAGCCAATTAAGTTCGGCAGATTCTAACGCCCTTTGAACTATTATCATCTTATATTGCTCGGGTACGCCCCTGATGGCAAAATACTTTTCTAAGTCGGCCAAAAATTGTACTGCGTTGTCATTGCGACAATTAAATTTCGGGAGGGGCAATTCGCTTAGAAAATTCATGTGCACTGGTGGATACATATTTACGTTTTGCATATTTACTTCGCAATTATTGCTGCTTTGAGGAGAGACAGAAGGGGCGCTAACCTGTTCGTTCTGTCTCTCTCCATTGTGTGTATGTATAGAACAATTGGAACTCTCAGGTACCTGCCCTTGCTGTCCCAGCTGTAAGCCAGTTACAGTATCTCTGATTTGAGATATCTCGCTTACTGTTTCCCTCAACATTTGTGTATTCTCTGATTGAATATTTGTTACACGTGCTACCTTTTCTTTTAACTTCTCCATGTCAGCTGCTATACTATTGTTTACAATGTCAAACCGGTCATTTATCTCTTGTACAAAAGTTACCTGTGTCGTGGTCAGTTCATCTAATCTTATTCTTTCCTTATTAATTTCCTCCCCTATTCTATTTTCTACTCCTGCAACGAGAGATTTGGTAGATTCTAGGTCACTTCTTATAGTACCTACTTCTCGCTGCAGGGCCTCTTTTACGGTCTGGATTTCCCCTGTTATTCCTTGAATTCTGACAGTGATTCTAGCTTCTGTTTCTTTCCCTTGGCTTGTAATTTGACTTAATTTTTTGTCCATAGCCCTGCTCTGATCTAGTAATTTAGCCTCTAGTGTTTGGTTCTGTTCTACTAATTTAGCTTCTAGTTTTTGGTTCTGTTCTACTAATTTAACTTCTAGTGATTGGTTCTGTTCTACTAATTTAGCTTCTAGTGATTGGTTCTGTCCTACTAATTTAGCTTCTAGCGTTTGGTTCTGTTCTATTAATTTAGCTTCTAGTGATTGGTTCTGTTCTACTAATTTAGCCTCTAGTGATTGACTCTGAATAGTCATTTGCGCCATGAGTTTCTGGAGCATCCCTTGTAGATTTTCCATTACCCCAGGATTGTCACTTCTCCTATTTACATTTAAGCTACTTACACCATTTACACCCTCATCTACTGATCCTATAACACTGCTTTCCATTGTCTCTTCATTAACAACTTCTAACTCTTTCTCTGTCTCCATAACTATTTGTTCCCCAGAATTTTCCATTTTAAATTTATTCTGTACGATCTTCTTATTTCTCCAAAGCATTGAACTTCCCCTTTAAATTTTCTAATTTCCCTTCCAAAATACGTATTACTAAGACATTACATAGATATTGATCTCACTGAATGATATTACATTTACAAGAAAAATAAATTGAGTATGTGTAACTCACAGTTCTGTTGTACGGCTGTGGTGTTTATGTGATGTTTTTACCATTTTTTTTTTATTTTTTTGTGCTGCTCGTCGTCTAGTAGGCTCAGTTGATGTCGAAAGAACTTGAACTTCTCTCTTGGTTGGGGGAAAATTTCACTTGTTAGTTGTTTTTGCCGTCTTCTTCGTAGTCTCTGCTGTCCTCATCGTAGTTGTCGTCGTCGGTCTTCACACTTCTCCTCGTAGTCGTCCTTCGTCGTCGTTCTTCTCACTTCTCCTCGTCGTTGTCGTCGTTACATTTCACCCATTTCCTACAATTCGAAGCCCCAACGTGTCGGCGCCATTATGCGGCATACCCGCATGTCAGATTTCAAATTGGTTGGTGTTTACTTTTGATTTGGGTTCTAATTGGAGCTATGAGATCTCTTGTCCTCAGGTGAATGGTTGTAGGAAATGGATTTGTTGTTTGTTGGCTGCTCAGTTGTCTCAATAATACACTGGTTCGTTGCAAAAATGATTTAATTTAATTCTCACTAAGTTCGTTGATTCAGATTGATTTGTAGCGGTGACCACCTGTTACTAAACTTCCTAACAGAATTCTCTTAATTCTTTATACGGCGAATACTTTGCTATTATAAACTTCTTCTGCTGCTTCTCTCACGCTTGTTGCGTTATTCTTGACTTCCCTACATTTCGGACTTAGAAATCTGTACTACCTCTTCTTCACGCGCACTAACACGTCTTTCCCCTCGTAGTATGACTGTTGAAGTGATCTTTCGTCTACTCTGCGATTCAGTTCGTACTTTATTCTGATCCCCACTCTAACCCTTATCACATGACCAAAATAACTCACCCTTCTCCCCGTTTCTCAAATCTTACATTATTATTGGTTTCTCATTTTATTTCGATTTTTCTTTATTGGTTAGCAAAACTCATCGAACTCATTGACGTTACATCCCACCGTGAGTTGGATCACGCCTACCCTGGGCTCTTTGTAACGGTATACATCGTTATCACCTCAGCAAAGTAAATCCTTTTAGGTCTTACGCTTGACCGCATCTTGAAAACCTTATTGTTCCTTTACATTCTTGGTTATAGTTCTCAGACATTGAACCTTTCCTTAAACAAAGAGGCTAACGGTCACCTCTTTCTGTCTCCCCGACTTGTGTTCAGATTTTACAGAAATATTTTCTCTCCCTTACATGGATTCTAGCATGTTAGTTGTCTTAAATTATATTCTTCCCATCTTATTCTTAATTAAACCGCTATTTTAATCATTACTCTAATTTCATTCTAATTTCATATTAATATGACAATATTTTATATTAGTTTAGCAAAGCATTTTTATTAATTTATCTTCTTTTTTAATTCTCGTGATTTCGTTTAATTCGCCACCTCCTAATCGCTGTCTGATACTGCGGTTACAACATACTGCACAGATCGACTCATCCAACAACTGACTACACTCTAACACTTCGCGGGGTTTTTATAGCTCCAGTCATTGTTCTAGAATGCAGTAGAGCTCCCGAGAAAGATCGCGGCGACAAGAGAAAGACGGAACTATCCAGACATCTCTCCCTCTCTCCCCCTCCCCCTCCCCCTCTCCCTATCTCTCTCTCTCTCTCTCTCTCTGCAAGCGTTCAGCGCTGCGCACCACAGTATGTCTCTTTCCTCTCTGCGCACGCGCCCGACACTGGCTTGTTGCAGCTCCCAACACAAAAATGCTATCGGTGCCGCGTTACCAAGGCAGTTATTTTAGTTCACTCTAGAGCAGCTATACAAGCTATCACAACCAATCACTTACATGAAACAAATAATATCTGACATAAAACAAATAATAAAATTGTAATAAGTTTGTTTTTTTATTCCTCGGTGAGGTGACTTACCTTCCTCAGGATGGAGAACCGATGATCTCTCCAGCTTCCTTGTCACTGCGATGATGTAGACTTGATTATCCGCCAGCAGCTCCGTCGATGAGCGATGAACTCTGTAATTTAAGGCAGTGGTACGACGTCAGCAACAGAATGGTGGATGGTGGCAACAAAATTGATTTAAAACACTGCTTCACTTTTTGAGAATTTATTTTCTCACTGAAATATTACACAGCCGATGTTTTAAAACATGATTTACAAACATCTTTCCTGGTTTTAAAAGCGTAGTGAACGCAACAGCGTGCCACTCATCATTTACGTATTTTCTTTTGCGACGCGTACTCGAC
This sequence comes from Mantis religiosa, assembly GCA_030765055.1. Taxonomy (NCBI): domain Eukaryota; kingdom Metazoa; phylum Arthropoda; class Insecta; order Mantodea; family Mantidae; genus Mantis; species Mantis religiosa. Next base: position 152,333 of record JAUKNK010000222.1, on the reverse strand, counting down.
GAGACTTTTCACTGATCGCCAATCAGTAGATAAAATTACTTCTGTAACTTGCAGGAACCTAGCAGTCCTCTTGCAATTTAATAGTGCGTCTGTGTCCGAGAGGATATCTATAACACGTCTGACTACATTGAAAGAACCAGAAGGCATGAGACCTTTCACAAGTGAAGGTGAATTCAAATTAAGTTTTTTTACTGAACTCTGACTGGTTCATTCTACGATGTCTTGTTGCTAAGGGACCAAAACTTGAATTTGATTGGCTTGACGTCAAAGGTTCAATTTCTGGAAAGTCCCATAACTTGGAATGATAATAAACCTGGGCAATCTGTTGCGTCACAAACAAAGCCATCTTGGTTAAACATTTTAATTAATTTCAGAGGGCCATGTTTGCATTACATCTCCATATATGGAAATTTTAACAAATTTCTTGAATTATCTGAAAAATCTGCTTCAAAATCTCTAATGACCAAGAACAAATTGATAGTTTTTCAATGGATACCCTCTCATCTAGGTATTATTAGCAATGAAACAGCAGATTATCTTACCAAAAATGAACAAAACCACAGTGTGGACTAATGCCACTCCCACCAAATACACTTAAGAAAGTAGTACAAAATAAAATAACTGAAAAATGGAAGGGCAACTCCAAAGCAAAAGTAACTTGGAAAGCATGGGAAAACATCCAAGACATCTGGAAAGTATACAATAAAAACCAAGGAAAGAAGCAGTAGCCAAATATAGGTTAACAAGCGGACATGATTGCTTGAATGAGAACTTAAATTGGATAGGTATAGTACGAGCAAGTGAATGTCTCATCTGTAGAGCTGGAGACATTTTAAAGCTAACAGTATAAATTAAATATGTTCATTGCTTATTTGTGTATTTGCCTTTTTGTTCATTTGTTTCCCCATGTTCATATGTTGTATTGTTATTTGTTATTAGTAACCAATTCCTGTTAAATGAGTTACCAAATGCAATGAATTAAGTACCAAATAAAGCCATTGTGTAACAATATCAAGTTTGGTATTCTTCCTGTATTTCGTTTTTGAGTTGTCCTGCTGACACCCCCACTCACACCCACCCCCACCCCCACCCACACCCACACCCCCACCCACAAACACCCACACACACACACCCACACCCACCCACCCACCCACCCACCCACCCACCCACACACACATCCACCCACCCACACACACACACCTTAGGCCTCTTAATGCCAAAACGTGTTCTGGTGGGGTCTTGATGTAGAATTTTAGGGTGGAATACAACACTTCCCCGTACTTATTATAGGTAGGTAGGAGGAACTACAAATATTATCCACTGCTAATGTAGACCACCCTTTTTATTATCCTGCCATAATTGAAGTTGGAAACCTAGTTGGTTACATTTCCATGAGTTTATCACGGAATCTTCTAAAAACCATTCTTACATATTGTAGCGAACCCATTGTTGCGACGATGCGCGGCTGGCAGGCACAAAGGGACAGATACTGCAGCGCGGAGATAAAAGGGCTAACCCAAACAGATAAATACAGGTAACTTGAAGGTGCAGCTCGGGAATAAAAAGCTTGGCTAAACAGATAAATATAGATAACTGAAGGTGCAGCTTGGAAATAAAAAGCTTGCCCAAACAGATAAATATAGATAACTGAAGGGTGCAGCTCGGAAATAAAATGCTTGCCAAAACAGATAAAGATAGATAACTGAAAGCTGCATCACGGAGATAAAAAGTTTTGCCGAAATAGATAAAGATGGATAACTGGATGGTGCAGCGCAGAGATAAATATCTTGCCGAAACAGATAAAGAAAGATAAGTGAAAGCTGCATCACGGAGATAAAAATTTTGGCCGAAATAGATAAAGATGGATAACTGGATGGTGCAGCGCAGAGATAAATATCTTGCCGAAACAGATAAAGATAGATAACTGGAAGGTGCAGCGCAGAGATAAAAAGCTTGCCAAAACAGTTAAAGATAGATAACTGAACGGTGCAACTCGGAAATAAAAAGCTTGCCAAAACAGATAAAGACAGATAACTGGAAGGTGCAGTGCGGAGATACAAAGCTTGCCGAAACAGATAAAGGTAGATAACTGGAAGGTGCAGCGCAGAGATAAAAATCTTGCCAAAACAGTTAAAGATAGATAACTGAACGGTGCAACTCGGAAATAAAAAGCTTGCTGAAACAAATAAAGACAGATAACTGGAAGGTGCAGCGCGGAAATAAAAATCTTGCCGAAGCAGATAAATATAGATAACTGGAAGGTGCAGCGCGGAGATACAAAGCTTGCCGAAACAGATAAATATAGATAACTGGAAGGTGCAGCGCGGAGATAAAAAGCTTGCCGAAACAGATAAAGATAAATAACTGGAAGGCACAGCTCGGAGATGAAAACTAGCCGAAACGGATAAAGATAGCTAACTGGAAGGGCAGCGCGGAGATAAAAAGCTTGTTGAAACAGATAAAGGTAGATAACTGGAAGGTTCTAGTGGGCAGATATATAAAAGAAGCCGTGACCTGCAGCTTTGTTCTGAAAGTGAGATCGTTTACGTGTGCAGAAGCGACGAAGAATGTATTTGTGTATGTTATGTAATTCTCCTACTGTAAGGGTTGACCAAGGTGCGTTTCTACGGAAATAAAGAACATTTTGAAATTCTGCAAATTGTACTTTTAATTTTAAGAACCCACAAATCCACAATATTAATTCAGATAAATGTTTTCGTAAATATTGTTATTCCACAAGAAAGATTGGCAGACTGAAGCGACTGTATCATCTTAACAAAATCGAAGCGCAATCTGCTTTGATGTCTCGTCTTTAATGAAACTGAGCAAGGTGCTTAAATGGTGTACTATGGAATCTTCCTCTCTGGGTTAAATCATATCCGACGTTGAATGAACATAGGTGACAATGTTCAAATGAGCGCAAGGTTCATAGAGTTTAGCGTTGCTCTACATTCATCTTTCAGGATAACGAAAAGCTACGGAAACAACCTTAACTAGATAACTCACCCTGATCGGGATTCGAACTTGGGGTCTCTTGAATCTGAGGCAGACACACTGCCACTACGCTAAAGAGTCAGTCTCTCTCAGTAAACATGGATGGGTTTGGGTATAGAAAACCCAAGTTAAGATGACTGATTAACAGACTGTCTTGTAACTGATGAGAGTAAAACACTTTTGTAGGACACGAAATACAGTGAGGAACAAATCCCGCCCCCCAGGGTCCATAAACCTCACTCACTCATCACACCCTGCCAACATTCTTGCATTATATATTACCCATTTTGAAATCCTAACTCGTATCTGAAACAAAATTTGTACTCTGTGATATGCTAAATTCTAAGAATTATGCCCCCTGTCAAAATTTCAGAACTAGAATACGCGTACATTAGCTAATCTGTTATTTTTAAACGTATTGAGTTACAGGTACCGGAACCATGAGCTCATGAATTTCTTGTTAGTTAACACATCATTTACTAATAAAATTATGTTAAGTCAACTTCAGTATTTTATGTGTAACAACGGGACACCTTTTCATGCAGCAGTGTACTGTCTTTATCTTACTGCTTACCAATTAAAATAAAAGGAAAATGTTATACAAAGCATTCGCAGAAAGTTCTGTGAAGCTTTTGTATACATAGAGTCAACATGAAAAATCCAATGTCATGCCGGGAAAGTAACCACGTATCTCCTGGTTTCCGTCCAGTCGCTCTAACCCATTGAACTACCATGGCTGCCATGAGTTGGAACGGCCGCGCCGTGGCTCAGTGGTTAGACCGCTTGGCTCTCACCAAGGCGGCACGGTTTCGATCCCAGGCGACCGCAAAGAGAGATTTGTGCTGGACAACACGGCGCTGGGGCGGGTTTTCTCCGGGACCTTCGGTTTCCCCGTCCATCTCATTCCACCGGTGCTCCATCTTCATCTCATGTATAATCAGTGTCATCGCCTGCCGTGCCGTATGTAGTAAAAGCGGGCGTTAAACACTACACATTTCACATTTAATTTGTGGGTTAGAACGACTGGACGGAAACCAGAAGATCCGTGGTTCATATCACAGCTGTGGCTTTGAATTTTTCATTTTTTATCTGTTACATTTATACCTCGCCTTTAACTGCAATGGTCATATCGGTGTCCGTTCTCCTTTGGAACATATCGACGGTGTTAACTAGTATTCGTTGGGTTTTTATCATTAGATTATGCACACATTCGCACTTTCAGTCTCTGGGTAAGATGAGGAATTATCTTGGTAAGAGAAAAATACCCATCCCCACCCCCCACATCCGGAAATCGATCCCGGGACCCTAGCACAGCAGGCAAATGCTCTACCGACTGAGCTGCGGGGCCAGCCAAGTTTAATGTTGACTATCTATGCAAAACCTTAGCCTATATATGCCCGCCTTGGTAGCGTGGTGGTAGCCAGTCTGCCTCAAGTTCAAGAGGGCCCGAGTTCGTATCTCGGTCAGGGTGAGTTACCTAGATAAATTTTTTTCCGGGGTTTTCCTTTATCCAGAAAACGATTGTCGGGAACCTGGACTCATTTGAGCATCATTTCTCCCATTCCATTCATCGTCCGATATGACTTAACGTTGGAGGATGTAAAATTAAAAAAAAAAAAAAAAAAATAGGCTATATATGGCTAGTGTGATCAAATGATTAATTTCCATCAATAAACTTAAATAATTCTATGAAGATATTTATTTTGCATTGAAATATCTGAAATATAGTATTTTTAAAAATGCTTACAGCTATTTTCAATAAAATAAAAATATAACTATGAATGTTCAATGTAATTGCTAATTTGGTATGTGAAGATTTTTTTGAGCCTTTATACTATGCCCTTGGAAGATACTGAACTTAAAAACCAACCAATTTTGGTACTTACCCGACATTCTGATTTTGAGATACGTTATTCACACACATACTTATACTAAATAAGCACAATGCCTTCTCTAACACTTTTTTTTAATTCCTCGATTAGTTAAACGTGTTTTATTGTGAATTCTCATATATTGGATCGTAGTGTGTGATACGGTCTTCCTCTACATGCTATGCATAAAAGATAGAGACTAAGAGTATAAGAATGATAACAAATGAAATTCTGCAAGGAAATATTCGGAAATTATAGAACATTTTGACAGTATATCGTCCTTAAGGTGGTTCGGTACTACGTATTCGGTAACACTTCGAAACATCGAGGATTTAAATAATTATTTAAGCTTAGAAGACTTACGACTAAATTTCTATATTGCGTTTTTGGCCCTTGATGTGCTGATACGACATATAAATATGCGTGAACCAAGTGCCTACAAAACAAACCCTAATTTTTGGTTCGTCTTTTTTCTATAATTAGGCCAATTTAGAACGCTCTGCAGATATCATTTATACCCAGTGGCTTTCTGATTCTCAGTATAGTCAAATCGGTGATTGCGCAAGTCTGCTGTGAGAAAGTAACACGCGCTCAATTTCAGCGAATGGCTTATGTGACCTAGCAAGGAGCAAATTTCCGTAAGAGATAAACACGCGATCAAGGGCAACTGACGTCAGGAAGAACTTCATATTACTACTTAGCAAAAGGATATTTGCAATTTTAATTGCAGAGGCCTCCAGTTACAGAAAGATTCACCGCATCTGACAGATATGTAAAGCCAATGCAAGACCGACATTAAACAGTATATAGTCCGTCAGAGTGAGTCCAGCAGCAATGAGTTGTACAATAAAAGCAGTATTCTGCTCTGAGACGAATGTGCTAGTCCCACGCTCCGTAATAAGGAGTCGGTAGGCCGTAAAACGATGAAGGAAGCAATTAATGGGTCCGAAAGTGCGAGTCCGGGTGAGGGATCGCCGAGTTGTGGAACCGGTAGCGAAGTAGTTTACTTGTGAATATTGAAGTTATGTTCAGCATTGGCGTAGGTGTAGTAAGGAAAGATTATAACAACATAAATTACACATGGATAGAGTCAACATGAAAAATTCAATGCCATGGCCGGGATCTAAACCACGGATCTCCTGGTTTCCGTCCAGTTACTCTTAACCTTTGAGCTACCATGGCCAACGTGCCTTCCTGACATTAAATTCTCCAGTTGACTCGTATATTTTCCCGGTAGACCACTAGGGGCTCTCGCATCCGAGATACACCGTCTGGACGGAAACCACGAGATCCGTGGTTCAAATCCCCACCATGGCATTGAATTTTTCATGTTGACTCTATCCATCAAATATCTTAGCCTATATATGGCTAGCGTGGAGAAATGATTAATTTCCATCAATTAACTAAAATAACAAGAGTTAAATGATGAAGCCTGGGACTAAAGTACTTACGATAGTAAGTCGCCACAAATAGTGTATCTCGGATGCGAGAGCCCCTAGTGGTCTACCGGGGAAGTATACGAGTCAACTGGAGAATTTAATGTCAGGACGGCACGTTGGCCATGATAGCTCAAAGGTTAAGAGCGACTGGATGGAAACCAGGAGATCCGTGGTTCAAATCTCGGCCATGACATTGAATTTTTCATGTTGACTCTATCCATCAAATATCTTAGCCTATATACGGCTAGTGTGGAGAGATGATTAATTTCCATCAACTAACTAAAATAAAGGACACATGTCAAAGAGACCTAAAGGAACATTATAGAATATTTTGAGGTGCTGTATTTGTATAAAACAAAGGCCAATTGCACATTAGCATAAAGCTACCGAGTTTGGTGTTTATGAAGAAATATTAACGGGAAGTTTTATAGTCATTTGTCACAGTATGGTGTCTCTGAAGCTGATAAAGAGCTACAAAGTACTTTTTATTTAAATCAAGCATGCTTTGGATTTGCACAAGACTAATTAAAAAGGTTACGTAACTTATTCTTCTCTTAGGAGAGGCTTTAATGTTCCAGAAAATCGAACGTGAGAGTCAAAACGTTAAGTTGATCTGGCACCTTGTTATGTAGGACGCCTGGCTGATGTAATGATGGTTATATAAATCCCTGGCGAGTCAGGCAAGGGTCCAATTCTGACACCCGCCATCTGCTGACTTATCACTAGCTTATCACTAGCCTAGGATTTTCTATTGAATCCTACTAATTGGATTTGCTATGTGCTACTATACTAGTTCACAAAAAAGAATAAAAAAGAAGAAACTATTCTGTGGGTTATTTTTTCTATTATATTCCCGAGAAGTTCTGTGGTTTAATTAACTTCTTTACTTCATATAAAGTAACTCTAGAAGGTATCGCATGTCACCCGAAAATTGGATATCGACATTTCCCAGAAATTCATACTCTGAGAATCCTTGAATAAAAACAAAATTACAAAGCAAAATATGCACATGTTTACTAAAACGTCAGCATATATATCTATGGTTATTTTAACTCAAAAGAAAAATATGAGATAAATAATAAACTTACGAATTGAATTCCTTGGCTTCCAAAGGTGCGATAGAGAAATCTTCCTTTTTAAATAAACGTACGCTAACATCAAATTACCCTTTGGAAGGTATATCTTAACAGATTTTATATTTTCTAAGAAAAATTCTCTAATGATATTGTTTAATGTAGTACATATTCAGGATATTTACATGAAAGTCAAATACGTAAAATATGACGCTATTAACAGTGAAGCAAACAAATATATGCAAATATAATAATTTGTAACATAAATACTTTAAAATTACAAAATTTTCAGGACACAGCTATAAAATTTACATTAGAAACCGAAATTAATGGATTGCTTCTTTTTCTATATCTAAAGATAATAAGAAGTAATAACACAAGGGCGTCCAGAAAGTAAGTCCTGTTTCAATTTATCTCCGCTCAGCGCTGCGATCGCAGTTCCGCAAATGCGCGGTAGACGCTCTCTATCAAGGAGAAGAAAGGTGAGCCATTGAGAGATCGCTGTCAGCCACGTCCGCTTTGATGTGCTTGTTTACAATGTTGGTGTTGATTGAAAATCCCGCCGCTGGTGAAATCAGATTTGTGATTCGTTTTCTGAATGCTATGAAAGTGAAACCAAATGAAAGTTATCGGAAAATTTGCGATATTAAGAGATGTTTTGTTTCTTCACGACAACGCACGACCACACACTGCAAATGTGACGAAAAACATCCTACTGGGATTTGGCTGGGACGTGTTTCAACCCCCACCCCGTACAGCGCTGACCACGCTGCTATCGACCTACATCTGTTTTTGCGTCTCAAATCATTCCTTGGCGGTCAACACTTCAACAATGACAAAGCACTGAAAGAAAATGTTTCCAACTGGTTGAAGACACAGGCGGCAAACTTCTATGAAGAGGGTATACAAAAACTTGTGCAATGACAAATTTCGGCAGTTTTGTGGAAAAGTAGATTAAGCGTGGTAGAATTTTTGCAATAAAGAATTGTTCTGTATCTGTATACAATTTAATTTTATTACCAAACAGAACTTACTTCCTGGACGTACCTCGTAAATTAAACTTTAGAATTTATAGGAAGTCAACTCGCTGATAATTACATAAAAAATAAACGTTTTAGCCCTTTTTCATATAAATTTGCTGTTTTAATAGTTTGATTTATAGATTAATAAATATACCCCTGAATAAAGGTGAATTTAATAATGGATATAAACATATTATTAATACTGCTTTAAATAATGGTTTTAATTAAGACTTTGTAAATAAAAACATTCAAAATTTCAAATATCAAAAAACTGTTAATGATACTTCTACCCTTAAAAATAAGAGGCGATTATAACATTAAACAGTTTACTTGCCATCCTTGGGTTAATAGACATTATCAAAACAGTTTTAATGAGTTTGGTATAAATATAGATCCTCAAAATAAATATAGTATTAAAATTTATTGCATTTCTCTGAAAAAGATAAAATGCCTAATAATAGAAAATCTGTTTTTTTTTTCAGTTTAGTTGTTTTGAGTGTCATAAAGTTTATATTGGAAGGATAAAACGTAATTTAGAAATGAGAACGAAAGAACATTTCCGTAACACTAAGTATAAATAAACTGATAAATCGGCTGTAGCAGACCATTTTTGGTCATTTAACTATGAAATAAATCCAGAAGTTAAATTATTAAAGCAATTAAATGGTCCGATAGATTTAATGGTTTGGTAAAACATATTTATTTTAAAAAACAAACATCGCGTAATGAATTTTGAAATACCGGCGGTCGATTCTGTTTTTAAACTTGTTTTATTTTTCGATTTTGGTAGTAATACCAAGAAGATACCAGTGCCTGGTAACTATAGCGGCAGATTTTTTTTTTCAGCTGAAGATGTGTGTAAGTATACATAAAATCGTGATTCTGGAGAATTTATTAGAATTATCATCATTTCTTATACGGTAAGCGAAGTTTTAAGCTACAAATTATTATATTTACATATGAAAGTTAAAGTTTATATTCTGAATTTTCTGGTAGTAAATTATCAGTTCCATTTTCATTCAAAAGAAAAATATATAATCCTATATAATTGGTGAATGGTAAGCCAATTGCGAAAACGTTCTACACCTGCAATGTACATAGAACTCTGTTCGATATATCGTATTTTCGATATTTCGGTACGTGCTATACAAGCAATGCACATAGAACTCTGTTCGATATACTTTCGATACCTCGGTACGTGCTACACACGCAATGTACATAGAACTCAGTTCGATATATTTTCGATACCTCGGTACGTGCTACACGTGCAATGTACAAAGAATTCTGTTCGATATGTTTCCGACACCTCGGTACGTGCTACACATGACATGTACATAGATCTCTGTTCAATATACTTTCGATACCTCGGTATGTGCACACGTGCAATGTACAAAGAATTCTGTTCGATATATTTTCGATACCTCGGTACGTGCTACACAAGCAATGTACATAGAATTCTGTTCGATATATTTTCGATACTTCGGTACGCATAGAATTCTGTTCGATATATTTTCGATACCTCGTTACGTGCTACACATGCAATGTACATAGAACTCTGTTCGATATATTTTCGATACTTCGGTACGTGCTACACATGCAATGTACATAGAACTCTCTTCGATATATTTTCGATACCTCGGTACGTGCTACACATGCAATATACATAGAACTCTGTTCGATATATTTTCGATACTTCGGTACGTGCTACACATGCATTGTACATAGAACTCTGTTCGATATATTTTCGATACCTCGGTACGTGCTACACATGCATTGTACATAGAACTCTGTTCGATATATTTTCTATATATTTATAACATACGCGTATTGTAGCTATTGCTCCAAAAGTTTAGCTCAATTAAATGAAGCAGAAAATAAAATAAAACTTTCATATACATAAGTGCGTGTACCTACTTGTAAGCAATAGAGAATTCAGAAAATCATGTGAAATTTACGGATTGTATTTAACAGATAAGTAATGTGTTGTAGTCATTCATCTTTCTGGTTCATTTATTTTGTTCATGAAGACATTCTTAGTGTTGTCTACTGATACCGAAATTATGGTTTGCCTAAAGCAAAGAATAATGATAGACGTCAAAGGAATGTTGGTTCTTTGTGACGACCAAGGGCAAGCTCAGTCCAGTTGGGGAAAGTGTTCTAACAAAGCCATGAATGAAGCAATGTCCTTAGAAGGTTTCTAAAGGAATTGTCACTTGACGTATATGAATAGGGAATTCTTTGGATCGTTTACAATGGCGACCAAAACAGCCACAAAGGGACTTTGTTTAAAAGAGTTTGAAAAGAGAAAGTTAGAGATATATACACGCACGCAGTTGTGGTCAGGGAGGCACTCTTCGGCGTTTAGCCGATGGAGACGGGTCGCGGCTAGGAAGCCATTATAAACATTTATCGGCGTGTAGCCGATATGAGGAGAGGAGTCAGACGTGAAGCCTATTAGAGCGGTCAACTTGTTCTGTCTTGAATATTTGTCGTGTCATCAAAATTTATCGAGAAATATAATTACCATTCAGTCACTATAAACCGTGATTGGTAACCTTCGGTCGGCAGTTTCCATTTCGAGGTTTGAAAAGAAGAAGCAGTGAATAAATAATTTGGAGACGGGCATTCCAGTGTTGTAAAATTTCCTTCTCACCCCCATCCACGCATACCCTGAGAGAAACCTCATTGCTCGCCAATCATATTCGTCATCGTTCACCAATTATATTTGTAACACTACAAAAGCAATTGTTGAACAATTAGTACATTTAGAAAGTTAATCGCTGATCTATACTAGCAAGCGTTGTAATCCTACCCAGAGGATACTTCCTTTGAGTACAGAGGACTTCAAAATGTTATTACTTTCTCTACCAAATACATAATGCTGTCAACGATCGCACTATTGTGTACCCGGGTGCGTGGGCAGGAAAGAAAGAGACAGAGTGGTGCACGAGCAGGAGAGCTGAACTCTTGCCAAGACAGAGAAAGAGACAGATTTTCTGGAAATGTTCGTTTTCCTATTGCCACCGCGATTGGTATCGAATGGTCTCCAGCTTTCCAGAAACAATGACTAGGGATATAAAAAGTCCCGCAAGGTGTTAGAGCAGTAGTTGTGAGTTGTGCAGAGAAGTAGTTGCTAATTGTGTGATAGTTATTGCGACAGTGGACATTTGAACTGTACCGCAGTGATGTATTTTGTTTTTTACACAATTAACGAACTATAAAACAACTGATGGTCAATGTCGCGTCTTTTTGCTTCTCCAAGGGTTGTACAAAGTTTCTGTTTACTGCAATAAAGAGTGTTTTAAAGCTCTGCAAACCTGACATTTGATTCTACCAACCCAGAAAATCACAATACCCAAAGAAGATTGTTGATTTCTACCCAAAACTTTTATACCATAACTTCGCTAGGCATGTACCTCAAACTTTGTATTTGAAGTTCAGTATCTTCCAGGGGTCTGGAAAGATTTTCATAAAATCCTTCCATCCCAATTACTCTTTATATAGGGGCTTTTCGCAATCTTGATTTTGGAAATAACCGTTAATGTATTTGGTTAAAATACCATATGTTTAAAATATTTTCTTGATAAATTAAATGTATACCTTGAATTCTCCTGCCCTCTGCACACTTAATGTTTACCACTTATGCTAAAGTAATTTAAGAGAGACAAAATCATACAATTGGCCCATCAGCAGTCGCGCAAACCTGCCGTGAGAAATTAACACGCACTAACCACAGCTGATGTCAGGATGCGAGTTGTATTATTCCTACGCAAAAGGCCTTTCGTGTCTCTAATTCGAGAGGCTACCTGTTTCAGAAGGATCTACGCGCCCTGCAAATATATGAAAGCCGATGCAATGACTGGACCAGTTAGTAATGAGTCGGTAGTGCAGAGTGAGTAGTGAGTACAGATAAGTAGTGACAACTGTGCTTGGTGGTTAGAGATTCGAGACGAGTGAAGCTCCACCAGGAAGGAGCCGGCACCTTCAAGCAGGTACTGAATCATCCGGTCAGTGAACAGTGCATAGAAGTTTTGTACGTTCCAAGCTCCGTGGTGATGAGTCGGCAACTCGTCGTACTGTGTAGGAACCCGTTGACGGGACAGTAAGTACGGCTGCAGAGAGGAACCACAGAGCTATGGAAACTACAGCGAAGCAGCCTTTGCGTGAGTATCGGAGTTGTGTTAACCGGTGTAAGGCTCCATGTAGGAGATGAAACCTGTAAGTATGCTGGAAGAATTGTTGGCAGTACAAAGGGTACGGGCAAAAGTGACATAAAAGCCATCTTAGGGAGGGTCAAAATGTTGTGATAGTCTAAAAGAAAGGCTCATTCTATGCCAAAATTGAACAAACGATTTAGTGTCAAACAAAGGAGTTTAAAGTGAACATTTTTTCCTTCTGGTCACACTACGTTAAACAATTTGCAATTTTAAAGCATACAACTACGTGAAATGATTTTCTTATGTATAACCAATCATTTCCGTTATACTAAATCCTTGTTATCAGTTTGAATTTTGAAATACTTTTCTCAAATAGGAAGTCATTCCTTATTTCTTGGGCATGCAAAGAGATCCAGCTTCAAAACTACCACATTGCCCGCATCCCTTAAAGCATACTTGGCAGTTCCTTAAGGCTTACTATATGTAAGAAGGAAGCAAAATCAATGCGACCATTTCTACAAATGATTGTGTCTACCAAAATGGTGTAGATTATAAGAATAAAGGTAGAGTATGTGAAAAAAGTAGACAAAGCCATGTGAGTACAACACATAAGGCTAACAAGGAGTACAACCATTAAAAGTGTGCGCCCTACACAAAATGAATTGACTCAATATGTTAAAACCAAGAAAGTATTATGTACAGAATAGAAGGCGTCAGAATCTTGTTGAATGGACTGTAAAAGAATGGATCCAAGTGTCAAACTAGTAGGCATGGTCTCGGAACTGTGTCTAATAAGCAATTTCCCTGCTGCGGCTCATCCCGTGGAACTTTCTTTGCTGTGGAAAACTATAGGGAAATATGTAATAAAATAATTGTTACAAATAATTGTAAGGATTACCACGAAGTAGACAGAACACACATACACACATGCAGACAAAAAGTATATTACAACGGCAGTGAATTTAGTTCTGTTTCAAATTTTGAAATCAATAGAAGGAATAAGTAATATGGCAGTTTGTGTGTGGGATCTTCTAGATTGCTCATATAATAGGTTTTATGTTTTAAAACTTCAACTTCTGATGTATACAACATTAATTTCTATCTCTTTAATGCACTTATTTGTTGTATTACCTGCAAATTTGGTACAAACAGATTTTGTCCTGTGATGAGTCTGCCAGAGTGCAACAGAGTTGATGCCGTATGTAACAAGTGTCTACTGCCAGCTCCTACAGTGGTGAACTATGAAATCGTTTTCTTTGGGTACACGCTGTAACGTTATGTTCGTTACCTCGCCCAACGATACACTGTCGCGAAACCAATCGCGATAGCGCGGCTTGTGCACACAAAGGAACTGATTGGCAGCACGGAGATAAAGAGTATGCCGGAACAAATAATGATAGCGTAGAGACAAAAGACTTTCCGGCACAGATAAAGTATCACTTCTTGAAAGTTCGTGTTTCGTCTAGTGAGAGAACATTCGATTTCTTGGTTGTTACAGAACAGTCTCGAATTATCAATGAGATTTATAAGAGATTGTGACACGCCAGCGTGTAGTAGTAATCAGTTGCAAACACATTCGTAAACATGAGTTGTAACAAGAGTGTTGTAAAAAGTGGAAGTTGAGTGAACTCTTTGCTGTGGTCAACAAACTTGGAATATTGTATATGTGTGTTATGTAATTCTGCTGGTATATAAGGTGTATTTCTACGCATATAAAAACAATTTTGAATTTATGCAATTCGGACTTTTAATTCTACGAACCTACAAAGTCACAATATCGAAAAGTTATACAGGAAACCCTAGGCACCAGACGTGGTAGTAGAGCGTAGTTTATTGAGTAATTTGGTTAAGGTTAATCCTCTTGTAGTCAAGTGCTTGTATGGTAACATAAGTTGGATTAAGATACTGTGACTTTGTGGGTTTGTGAAATTAAAAGTCCAATTGCTCAAACTCATGACGTTCTTTATTTCCACCGAATTACAGTTGCAACACTTGCCGATTACACAGAATTACATAGAGCACACAATTACTATCCACCAGTTTGTCTGTCGCAGGTACACTCTAAACTCACAATTACGTACAGTTCCTCTGATACACGTACACAGTCTTCCAGACCGTTCGCTGGCACTGTGCTCTTCACCGCTGCTCGCCAAGAACTGAACTGCCTCGTCCACTGCATCCCTTATATACGAAGATCGCTGTTTCTGGAAGCTTCGCGGCTCGGAAAATCATCCCGAATGTTCCAGACGTCAGGGGGAGGGGAAAGAGACGGTACAGTGTCTAGTGACACCTTCCTAACCATCCCCTATGTTAGCGCTACAAGATAAATGCGTGGGCGTGGTCTGAATGCCTCCTGTCCCCTACCCAGCTCCAATGGTCGTGCCTTCCGATAATTGGGTGACACTACACATGCATTGTTGAATCTTCCTCTGTCTCCTCTCAACTCATCCTTCCTCTCGGGGATTCACAACTTGGAGAGTAGGTACAAAAGAGCAATCTGCTCAAGGTGCCGTATCTCCTCCGTAGAATCATATCCTATCCTATCTATCCTATCCCAGCCTATCCTATCCTAACCTATTTATTCTATTTATGCTATCCTATTTATCTATCCTATCCTTTCTATCCTATTATATCTATCCCATCCTGTCCCTTGCTATTTATCCTATTTATTTATCAATACTATGTATCTCATCTTATACTATTTATGCTCTCCCATTCTATCCTATCGTTTAACTAAACTTTATCAAGTTTGAAGAACTTCAAAAGGCTATTCCAAGAAAATTCCGCATACACATTTAATTTCTTAAAGAAATGCTTATTCAGTAAAAATTATTGGTGACTTTTGACAAAATAAACATTTTCTAAACTATTACTTTTAAAGGGTAGTTTGAGGTCGATAGCATCGAGTCATTTATTCAATTTTTAACATTTTTCTAAATATGTTTCTTTTTTGGGGGGGTGAGGGATTTGGGGAGTCTTAAAACAGGTCCTTTGATGAAACCTTCGTATCAGTTCTTCAGTGGATGTAATATCTTTCCTAGTTAATATATAGATGGCAGAGAAGTTAAGAATTACGACAGACAAAATTTTAATTACTGCATCCACCTGAAATTAGAAAAATTAATGTAATTAAAGTAAACTTTATTACGATGATGAGATGAGTAGCTTCAGAAAACTTCTAGAACACGCAATATAAATATTATATCTTCTTTCGACAAAATAAAAACAAACACACTTCTTAATTATTAGCATGTCTAAAACATAGACAAATATTTGCTACCTACGTTTGCACTGCAGATATAATTACAGATATATGTTTGTTTTGTATCTAAGTAAAATTAGAGTTGTCTTGTGTACATTTACGAAGATAAGCATAACGTTACGCAAGATTCTGTCGAGAAAGAGCAATTTGAAGGAAGCGTGCTTTATTTTTGGAATGATATCTTCTTTCATTGCTCATTTTTTTGTTCTGGCAATGCCGAGCTGCACTGGAATGATGTGCATCGGGATATTAGTATCTAGTGCATGAGAGGAGGAAATTAAAAAGAAGAAAATGAGGAAACATCTCGCTTCACCAGTTGCCATACATGAGTTTCTTTCATCAGAGCAAAAACAGAACAAGGTTCATAAACAAATAGCAAGCGGAATTGTCACTTGCGCAGTCGGTCACAATTTAGAGCCCTATTACGTGATGTCTCAGCTACTCATTATTCATTCACTTGCTCTACATTACTAAATGTACGAGGGCTGTACAATAAAGAATGATCATAATTTTTACGGTCATAATTTTTCGCACGAAAATTCAATCTTATTACATTCTGTTAGCTTAATGTGAAAAACACGTCGTAGTAGTTTTATTGTTGGTACTCCTGGTTCCAAACTGTGAGAACCGGGTAAGTTCAGACATGTTCAGTATCGCCTACCACTCCAATGGAGCTAACACGCGAGGAACAATATGCGACTTTGAAATTCTGCTTTCGTCTCAAGAAATATTCAGTTAAGACATATACAATGTTACAGTAGGCCAATGGACAGTCTATTATTCCCTACATCACAGCTCGAAGGTGGTTTAAAATGTTTAAAGAGGGGATACAATTTCAAAGGATGGTGGACCCGGTGCTCCAGTTACTGCTCTTACAGAAGGAAACCCCAACACTGCTGCTGCCATTGTGAGAGAGGATCGACGAATTACCTTAAGATCACTTTCTGAAATACTGAACCGTTCATTGGGTGCCAACTACACGTTGGTGACAGAAACATTACACATGAGACATGTTTGTGTGCGATGGGTTCCAAGACTGTTGATTCCCGAACAAAAGGACATTCTCATGCAGGTCCGCATGCAGTTAAAGTTGATGTTAGAGGAAGATCCGGAGTTTCTTTCAATCGTAATCACTGCTGATGAAACTTGTCTACATCATTTTGATCCTGAGAGAAAACAGCAAAGCTCAGTGTCGAAATCTCCTTTCATCACCAACCCCCCAAAAAGCAAAAGTGGTAGCTTCTGCTGGGAAAGTTAGGGTTATCTCATTCTTTGATATTCATGGAATGGTTTATCAGTATATTGTACATGCACACACATCAGTACCTGGACAATACTACAGGGATGTCCTGAACACATTGCAAGTCCATATCAGGAGTAAAAGACATTTCCGTGAAGCACGCTGGAAGCTGCACCACGATAACGCGCGGCCGCATATTGCCAATGTTGTTGCGTGAAGTGCATCCCTCACCCACCCTATAGTACGGATTTAGCCCTATTTGACATTTTTATTCCGTAATTTGAAGAAACGCCTTCGCGGGAGGCATTATCCATCATCATAAGCAGTGGTGAAGGCTGCGGAGGCGATTTTGAAGGATCTCTCCAAAAATGGCTTCCAGCATGTCTTTGAAGACTGGCAGAAATGCTGGGACAAGTGCATCACATTCAGGGGAGACTATTTTGAGAACGACCATCAAATTTATTAGAATGAGTAAAGGTACGCTGTCAAAAAAATGTGATCATTCTTTATTAAACAGATCTCGTATGTTTACATCTTCCGCAGAAAAATATTAACTGTATCAAGGAACAGTAGTGGTAAACTACTACAAAGAGCATTTAAACTGCTCAAAAACTGAAGTGAAATGCCTTGAAGTTGAAATCACTGCATATATCTTCGATTTATGTAGTAGTACTTTATTTTCCATTGCTGCTCTATGTTTTGTATGGATACCTAAAGTCGAGAAGCACAGGAACTCTGGATGAGAGAAAATATTCAGGATAACCTCAATACATGGTATGAAGATATGAGATATCGGTGCAATGAATGAAAGAAAATGTGGCAATGGAACAGTTGGTGGAATGAATGACCTGGAAAACTCGGGAACTAGCAGACTCCTCTTCGTTCACCACAAATCCCCTGGGATCGAACCCACGAGAGCTGAGCGGTCTAACCACTTCGCCACGCTACCAAGGGTACTTTATTATACAATCATGCTTTAAAACATGTTGTTTTACAGTTTGGTTTTTCTTCCCACAGCTAACAATACTATGTAAAGCCGCGGTTATAGGGATATTGTAAGCTAAGATTCT
This sequence comes from Mantis religiosa, assembly GCA_030765055.1. Lineage (NCBI taxonomy): Eukaryota > Metazoa > Arthropoda > Insecta > Mantodea > Mantidae > Mantis > Mantis religiosa. The sequence goes on along the minus strand of JAUKNK010000222.1, from coordinate 134,205 downwards.
TGTTGCGTCTGGTTTATTTTCCTATAAAATTTCACTTATTACTTTCTCTACTACGTGTCGTAAGCAGAGAAAGTATTGCATTCCACCCGAAATTTCGATATCGCGATTTCACTGCTAGTACATGTTATGAGATTCCCTGAATCTATATTATTAAAAGAAAATTGGAACCAGTGTGTGTGTGTGTGTGTGTGTGTGTGTGTGTGTGTGTGTGTGTGTGTGTGTGTGTGTGTGTGTGTGTGTGTGTGTGTGTGTAAATAGCATAACTGGAAAACTCGGTGAAACACATCATTGGTGTTTCAGTTCAGCGTCTTCCAAGAATGCAACCACAAACTACCCTTTAATAAAATGTTTTGTAAAACAGTTTCCTCAGGAATGGCCATTTTAATTAAAATACCATATATAAAGGATTTTCATGAAAATTAAATGTATATATTTAATTTATTGAGAATATCCTCCAAAGTTTGCACACTAGTAAAATTGATGGATGGCCGGACAGACGGACGGGCCGACGGGTCGAGGGGTAGACGGGTGGGCGCGCAGGCAGATAAATAAATGAGTGAATGGATTAAAGAATGAATAAAACAGACAAATAAATGAATGAGGGAATGAATAAATAAAAATAAAAAATGAATAACTGAATGAGTGAATGCATGAATAAATAAAAACCAACAAATAAATGAATGAATAAAAACATATAACAGATGAACGAGTGAATGAATAAATAAAAAGCAGAAAAGTACATAAAAGAATGAGTGAATGAACGAATAAAAAACAGACAAATAAATAAAGGAATGAGTGAAGAAACAAAAAACCAAACAAACGGACGGATGGGTGAGTGGGTAGATGGATGTATAAATAAATAAAAAATAAATAAATTTATATATATGCATAGATAAATATATATGCATAGATAAATATATATGCATAGACAAAAATATATATATATAACCCATAATATCCGTTAAGGGCAAAGGCCTCCCACCCACTGGCGGGGTCAGCTTGGCCGTTTCTTACAGGGTGAGCAAATCCCAGAGTCTGGTAAGCGTAATAAATAAACTAAATCTTACCTACTCTGCAAAAATGTAGATCTTATTGAAACCCAACATTTATGTATATCGAATACAGTTTTTATGGAGGTAGCCTTTCCTAGATATTCGTTTTAATTCTCTTGTAATACTTATACTTTTCTCAAATAGGAGGTAATTTTTTGTTTTATTTTTCCTAGTTTTTAAATTTATGTCTGCCTACGTTTAGCCATATTGAACGATGCATGAAATGGGCGAAATGATGCTCACATGAGCCCATGGTCCGCAGAGCTTATAGTTTACCGACATTCACCTTTCAGGATAATGGAAAACTCCGGAAAAGGACCCTATCCATATAAGTCTCCCTGAGCGAGATTCGAACTTGGAAACCCTTGAGTGTGAGACAGATACGTTACGAAAGCGGGCAAATTAGAAGTACAGAGGTATCTTTCTGATGTGGCGTGTGACGTAATGTTGCGCAGTAGTTCATGGTCGAGTCCACTTGTTTATGGGGAACAAAAGAGTTTGGCTTTATCAACAATCTGCTGGTGAAAGCAGAGATCTTACCGCTACCACTGACTCTCGCACTTCCGAGTAAGGTCATGTGCCACGTCTAAAAAATACCTCTATGGCTTTATTCCTAAGGAACTATAATTTCAAAGCCATCATATGTCAACCAGCACTTAAGCGGTTTGACTGTCCCTTAAGGCTTCCAGAACGGTAGGGGCTCCGTCCCTTTAGTTGCTGTGCTGCGAGTGTTGCGGAACCCTAGGACTCACCGAGTCGAACATTGGCGCCCGACCCGTTGGGGAGTTGTTCGTTTGCATAGACTTAGGCGTGGCACTGGTTCTCGACACACATGTCTAGATAGCTTAGTCATCGTACGGGGTCGAGGGACGCCTCAAGGTTCCCGGGTACTAACCTGCAGCGCTAGATCACCAACGCACTGACCGAGGCAATCGGTAGTCCTCCCGAATTAGTTGACGCGCGTAAGTCGCGTATCTACTTCCACTCTGTAATGGGGGAGAAGATCCTTGTTAGTCTCTAGGCCTTGCCTTAATGGAAAGAGCTCCGAAGTGCCTCAGGCGCACATCTGGTGATAGCTTTCAGCCTCCCGGGCCATAGAGAGGGACGTTTGACGTCCGACGTTGATAGCTCTCGGTCTACACGACATGACATGTCCCTTAAGGCTCCTGTATACCACATTCCCTATTCCGCTTGTAAAAATAAGCAAATGCGTTATAAAACCATTTTATAAAAGTTTATCCACATAATACGTAGTACACGTTCTAAGCCCCTTTAAGAATAGTTTCTGTATGAATGAATAAACAAAGTCACGTCTGCCCGCCTCGGTGGCGTAAAAGGTAGCATGCCTGCCTCACGTGAACCTCTTGAAAGAAGTCCCGAGTTCGAATATCGGTTAGGGTGAGTTACCTGGATAAAATTTTTTCGGGGTTTTCCCTTAACCTAATGGAGGAATGTCGGGTAACTCTAAGCTCCATGGACCCCGGACTCATTTGAGCATCACTTCACCCGTCTCATTCATCGTCCGATATAACTTAACGTTGGAGGACGTAAATAACAACAAAAAAGTCATATGATGCGTACATAGGACTAACGTTTACATTGAGAGTTTGTTCCTTTCTAGCTTAATTCACATCACAGTTTAACCCGCTATTGTGAGCTAGTCCCTTGTTTTCTACTCTTATTTTTCTTTACCATTTCCATTTATTTTCTCCATAAATTCATTTAATGTTTACATCCACTTCATGTAACTATTTTATTACCTCATCTTTCAAAACTCCTGCACTAATATTGTTATATTTCTTCGTGATAAATTGTTTCTTGCAATTTTTGTTTCCTCACATTCTATAATGTAATCCTTTTCCACTTCTCCATATATTTTTGTTCATTCCTTCCTTGCGTCATCTTAACCTATGCATATTTAATATAGTTTAGACCCATCCTTCTTTTCCTGTATACACTATGCCCAAATTTAAATTTAGCTCTCGGTGAATTATTGAACGTTTGTTTTACTCACTTTTTTGTCTATATACTCCAGCCCTGTCCAGAAACCTATCTCTGAACCGTTGCTCCCTCTCTGTCCCTATATTTCCCACCCCGATTTCCTGTAGGATGTTTTCAAGCTTTGAGCAGACATTTTACCATCAGCAGTTCTCTGCGTTGTTTTAACATTTTATGTTCAGCCAGTGAACTTACTCTATGTAAGTAATTTAGTAGTCACTCTACGTCATTCTCATAGACGTCACTGTTTCTATAATGTCTGTTGCATTTAGCTACTTTGGGTATATACTAAATATAAAGTCGCGAGCTCAATTTTGAAGAGAGGTGGCGCGAGGGATGAGTTCAAAGAGACAGGCAGTGCAGTGCGTAGATAAAAGCTCACCGAATTGGGACCAGCCTTGCCTCACTTGAGGCAACCCTCGCAGCTACACAACCGTCCAGGAAGGATGTTCACGACCTCCATTCTGAGGTCCTTTACATAGCTCCACGCCTGGGACAACTTGTAGAAACAACCACCACTAGCAGGCCACGCCGTGGCTCAGTGGTTAGACCGCTTGGCTCTCACCAAGGCGGACCGGGTTCGATTCCAGGTGACCGCAAAGTGAGATTTATGGTGGACAACACTGCGTTGGGGCGGGTTTTCTCCGGGACCTCCGGTTTTCCCCAGGATCTCATTCCAACGGTGCTCTACCTTCATCTCATGTATCATCTGTGTCATCGCCTGCGGTGCCGTATGTAGTAAAAGCGGGCGTTAAACACTACACATCACCACTAGCATCGCAGAACACCACACAGAGCAACACGACCAACTCGCAAGAATTACAACAATTGCCCTTTCAAAATTAGAGACCATGACTACCCGACTGCAGCAACTAGAGAAGGCCCTCTGGACCTCCACCGACTCCATCATCAGCCGCATCACAGATCTTCAAGACACCGTAAACCAGGCACTTACCAGGACCGAGATCTCCCAGCTTGACCTATTGCAGATGTAACAACGCCTTGCTCAGAAACATGTCGACATCCAGATTGCAGTCGCCAAAGACCACCCTGACTTACGAAGTAAGTACTTCACCCAAGTACTCACAACCCCCGACCACATACAGACCTAAGTACAACTATCTGACTTCACTGACCAAACACCGCCAATTCCCTTATCAAGCACCTATGGTGTGCACAGCTACAATCTTAAATAAAGAACTTAAATCCCTCCAACACCTTCCCTCTAATCCCGGTGCTCCACCCAGGGCCTCTGGTCATGTTTGAACCTCCGGACACTTCCTTCCTTGGACTCTCACGTGACCCTCAGGTACCTGCATCCCTACTGCCTTAACTACCGGGGGTGCATCCGCGGGATCCCATCACCTATCTCCTTCCGACTCCTTACCACATATTCTCCATTAGAAAAAAAGGGGGGGAAGGAGACGGATTTCTAGCGATTTCATCTTTCTTCTAGCACCGTCTTGAGAACATTCCGGATAGTGAGTCAGCAATAAATAAGGTAGCCGCAGCTCGTCGAGGAGGGTAAGTTGTTAATTTTACTCGCGGGCCTGAACAGCTGTGAGAGCTGTGTTGCGCTCGTTGACCTTGCAAGTTGTATTGTATATGTGACGTAATAAGGCGATTGTAAAGGTTAACAAAGTGTGTTTTTACGGACGTAAGGAGCAATTTCTGGTGTTTGTAACCTGGACTTTTAATTTCACAAACCCACAGAGTCACAATATTGTCGCGGACCCATTATTTACGATAGGCGGCATACGCGCTAAAAGGGTTCGCGCGGAGCGATAACGCGGCTTGCTTACACAAAGGAACTGATAGTCAGCACAGTGTGCAAATAAAGAACCTGTAAAAACAGATAAAGATAGCCTGGAGATAAAAGACTTACCGACACAAATAAGTGAGATAGATTAAATATAATTTTTTTTTATTTTTTTTTTGAAGGTAGATTAATTCCTACTTTAATTTTAATTTTTGGATGAGGATATCAACCTGAACATTCTGGTGAAGAATTGATTGTTTTACAGAACTCTCGATTTCTTGTTTGTTCCAGAACTATCTAGAATTATCAATAGAGGTATTTAAGGAAGTGGCGTCTCGCCAAGAAACAGTCGTAAACAGATGTTGAAACAGGAGTTTTGTTAACAGTGGTAGATTGTGATTGTGTATGTGACGTAATTCTGTTACGTAAGGACAGAACATAGTGTATTTCTCGGAAATAAAGAAAACTTTGAATTTCTGCAAATTGGACTTTTAATTATACGAACCCAAAAGGTCACAATATACTAACGAAATTCATAAAACTATGCTTCGCCACTTCCCCAAATTTCAAACCCATTATAAATTTCGTCTATACTAAAATTTTTAACACACTTTGTAACCAATTTATTTTTGAAAACACACACGCAGACTAATGAACTCACTGATATTGCTGGATATTAAATGAAGGATCTTCAGTTTGGAGCGGTTCCCCTCCTTTTGGTTTGGATTTATATCACACGATGCGGTGAGATATCTGAAATAGGATTCGCCCCGTCGTGAGGTTTACGCCCCACACGCCCAAAAGTTTCGCGCTCCCTGAATGTGGCGACGCGTGGAAAAGCCAAATCTTACCTTGATGTAGAAGCGATGAAGCTTTCGCCTAGAAGCCGAGAAGATGAAGTTCTCTAATATTTATATAAATCCTCTCTCCGGCAGCTGCGGGGAGCGATGAGATGTGAATCTTCTCAGGCGTAGTATCGACATAAAAGGGATTTCACTTTTGGGCAACTATGAAATAAAATAATTAATACCCTTATACTTTACTTGGAATTATATTTCTCGACATCATTTTCTTCTTGACATGCGACTTTTTCCACTGATGTATATAGCCCTTTACTATATAATAATTTTCTCCCTTTATAAATGATACAACGGTTTTTTACTTAAATTATTTATCGTAGCTTTGCGTCTTAGATGTATATTTTAAACGTTTACTAAGCGTTCATAAATGATGAACTCCAATAACTTCTCGTAGTTTCAAGAAGTCTTTCACCGAAAACACGTCTACCCTCTTCGAGAGTAAAAGCCAGAATAAAAATATTAAGAATAAAATCATTGTTTCTTTTTTCTGTTTTGGTTGCTAAATTACCGTAATACTTAATTCTGAATGGTCCTACATCACAATTTGGGATTTCAATAAACCTAAGCATTTGTTGCATTATCTATCTGGCCTGCTTGCTCATTAACTTAAGTTGAATTACCAATGACCATGTTTACCTAATATGTCCATATATGCAATATCAGCTTCAAGGTCCAGCCCTGTTGTTATAAGCTGTCACAGCAACTTGCAGAATGACTCGAAATTTTCCTGCTAAATCATAAGTAGATTTCAAATTTATTTTGAGATGACATAGGTACCTTAATGGTAACTTGTAATATCTAAGTTTCCTGTGATTTATAATTTTTTGACATGATGCGCCATCAAATAGTTCTTGTATCTGTTATTTTGTGTAGACAAAATTTTGTGGCGTACACTGCTAGATTTCCCTTGCTAAAACGCTAATAATTTGTTCCTTTCTGCTCCCATTACTGTTCAATCTTACGCTAAATAGGCCAACTCGTTCTATCTGTAGGACTTTTTTAATGTATATCCTCTCACGAGTCAAATCTGACGATAAATGAAATGGGTGAAATGATGCTCAAATGAGCCAGGGATCCATAGAGCTTAGAGTTACCCGACATACGTATTTCAGCATAAGGGAAATACCCAGAAAATCCTTAAACAGGTATCTCATCCTGACCGAGATTGGAAGTGGGGACCACTTAAACGTGAGGCAGACGCACTACCATCTATGCTACCGTGGCGGGCAAATGCCTATATTTCTTACCCTTCCCCATTTTATACAGAATGTACCAAATTGTCAGTGCAAAGTGTACCCATTCGGCGTAAAATATGGTGCAAACATGTGCCCGTTCGTAATATACGAGAGCTGTTCAATAAAGAATGATAATTTTTGACAAAGTGCTTTACGCACCCTCATGGTTTTGACAGTCTTTCTCAAAATAGTTTCCCCTGAATGTGATGCACTTTTCCTATTATCGTGGTGCAGCATCCCGCCTGCTTCATGGAAATGTGGTCTTTTGCACCTGATATGGACTTGCAATGTTTTAAGGACATCCCTGTAGTATTGTCCAGTTACTGATGTGTGTGCAGGTACAACATGCTGATAAACCATTCCATGAATATCAAAGAATGAGATGACCATAACTTTCCCAGCAGAAGCAACCACTTTTTATTTTTTGGGGATTGGTGATGAAGGAGATTTCCACACTGAGCTTTGCCGTTTGCTCTCAGGATTAAAATGATGTAGCCAAATTTCTTCAGCAGTGTGTGAAAGAAACTCCGCATCTTCCTCTAACATCATCTTTAACTGTATGTTACCTCCATTGCAGCGGTAGGCGATAGTCTGAACTTGCCTGGTTCTCACAGGCGGGAACCAGGAGTACCTACAATGAAACTACTACGGCATGTTTGTTTCACATTAAGCTAACAAAATATAATAAGATTAAATTGTAGTGCGAAAAAATATGGCCATAGAAATTATTTACTGGACAGCCCTCGTATTATTAGGACTCAAACCTAACTTAAATTTTGTAACTTCTAAAGTAAGGCCTGAATATTTCCTGGCGACGAATATGTTCAAGTCCTTCTATTATATTGGTATGTTATTTACAGGACTAGGAGGTTCGTACCGTTCGAAGTTACCTATGCAGTTTGCGACCGACCCTCTCCTGGCATCCAAACAAGTCATAGATAAGAAACGCACAGCGGAGAGGCATTGAAACCGGTCGCCCAGAGAAAGAATAGACTTAAGGCATTCGTAAATGGACATCTATTTAGATCATTATGTACAACATACAAATTTTTATATAGTACATACGGACTTGTCTCTGCCTTATCTCTTTATTTAAATAGGCACTGTGGCAACACCCAATCAATTATAACGTGGGTTGTAATATTTCCTTATCCAATGTAAAATAATATCCAAATAATAAAATTAATTTTTTAAATATTTGAAGACTCTTACTAGACAAAATGCCAAGGCAGGAATTTTACTACATATTTACTCATCTGCGGCCGTATTAATAAAAACAATAATGTACCTCTGAAGCCTTTCGAATGATAAACTCATTCTATGTCCCGTAAAACAAGATTTAGTTGATTGATAATCTGTTGCAAATTCGTTAATGATTTCAGCATATTTCGTTTCTCGATCTGGCTTCTCTTTCTTTCATGTTTGCTGAAGTATCCCACTGAAATATAAATGTAAATAATGAAGTAAATAAGGACATGAATAAGTACACTTCTAGAAAACATACAATGATTGTATAGCAAATTTAGTTGCTCATTTTTTGAAGCACAACAAAGATGTTATTCGGATGTCTTTCTTCCTACCAACGTACTCTGTGTCATGCAGATACACCTGTTTTGTAGTAATGAGTTGCATTCTACGATGAACCTTGCACTTGCTTGTAGTGCTGTGTTGTATAGCCATACCTGGTCGCTCTTGCACTGCTCAGTCTTCCTTCCTACCAACGTACTCTGTGCCATGCAGTTACACCTGTTTTGTAGTAATGAGTTGCATTCTACGATGAACCTTGCTCTTGCTAGTAGCGCTGTGTTGTATAGCCATGCCTGGCGGCCCTGACACTGCTTAGTCTTCCTTCCTACCAACGTAATCTGTGTCATCCAGATACATCTGTTTTGTAGTAATGAGTTGCATTCTACGATGAACCTTGTCCTTGCTAGTAGCGCCGCCTTGTACAGCCATGCCTGGCCGCCCTGAAAGTCTTCCTTCCTACCAACGTAATCTGTGTCATCCAGATACATCTGTTTTGTAGTAATGAGTTGCATTCTACGATGAACCTCTCCCTTGCTAGTAGCGCTGTGTTGTATAGCCATGCCTGCCACCCATACACTGCTCAAGGAAATTGGTACAAACTTCATAGCTCTGGTTATTTAAAAGCAAGGGGAGAGGAGAGAGGCACCGGTCTCTTATGCTACTGAGTTTATGAATGGCTGGCTGTACCTAGGCACAGAGACTTCGCACTGAACTTCTGTGCGCACAGTGAAACAGCAACTGTTTCCGAAGCCTATGTGTTAGATGAGTACAATCAGTCTGAAAAAAATAAATGCCATAATCGGGATTTGAATCACAGTCCTACCGGTCCCGACCTATTACTCTTAGCCATTTTTTTAAAAATAGTTCTCCAAAGTTGTCATATCGAACGAAGAATGAGGTGGGTGAATCAATGCTCAAATGAGTCCGGGGTCCATGGAGCTTAGTTACCTGATTCGTCTATCAGGATAAGGGAAATCTCCGGAAAAATACTTATGCTGATAACTCACCCTAACCGAGGTTCGATCTCAGGACCTCTTGAACGAAAAGCAATCAGACTGCCATCTACGCTACTAAGGTGGACTATATTTCTCTTAGCCAATGAATTGCTATGACCAACATGTCGGCATGACTAAATCTTCCAACTGACTCGTATTTTTCTAATAAGCCACAAGGTGTTCTCATATGCAATGAAATACATACCGTTTTGAGGCGACTTACTATTGTACACGTTTACAGTTAGACTAGATTTATTTGGCATATTGCAAAATTTTACAATTTACAACCTTTGGTTACATTTATTTGTCTTTACCTTGTTGCTACCTTGGCTTACATGACACCCTGAGCTTCTGCTCTGCCAGGTAGCTCTCTCAACCTCTATATTTCCTTGTTACTTAATTAGTCCCTTTCTTCCCCTCATCTTCCTGTCTTATATTCTTTACATTTCTGGCTCATTTTTCTTTTACTTTCTGCAGGAACTCATCAATACTTCTTACTGCTTTTCCTGCCTGCTCGTTAACATTTTTATAGCTACTACCCTCTTCTCTACTTTCTCCCATTTTCCTCCCAAAACTGTTTTCTCCACATTGCGATCTCCTCGCATGCTGTTACCTAGTGTTCTATGCCCCTCCCCCCCACACACACACACACAATTCACAAGCTTCCTTTTCACTACCTCTTATCGGTACTAATTCGCCACAAAACGTTGCGTATCTCATTGCACATGGCAGTAGCCACCATCTCAATGCACAGTGTGCACAGTAGGTCGTGCAAGTTTACCAGTTGAACGCCGGAATAGTCTACCGTGCACTCCGTAGCCTTCAGAGCAGTGGCGGAATGCCGATCTTGCAATTTAAAAGAACAGTTGACTGTGCAACAATAATAATCGATTTGTAATATGAAGGATACAATTGTTATATAAATTGTTTAATTATTTCTTTGATTATCATTCAACTATGTACCTGTATTTTATTAAAAAACAAATGAAAGCTAAATTTATAGTTTCAACAAAATGAAAATAATCGACAATCTACTTACAATGCAGCAGTAATAAATAACAGCTCGAAGAAAAGCAATAGGCACAACATATTACTCAGAAGTGGAACCTAGTTTTCTAGATTTTTGTTGTCTCTTTTGGCACACTAGTTTTTCAAAACTAGGTATCAATGTTTGTGCAGCAGCTAGTCTAAGTTGACTTTTTAAGTCCTGATCCGATAATTGAATTCTGCAGCTGTTTTTGTTTAATTTCATTAGCGAAAAAAAAATTGTTCGCATATATATGTGGATCCAAACATACTCAGAAAACGAGCGGCATTTCTATGTCGTCGAGAAAATTTCTTTCTTGGAAAATGTGAATAGGAATCACTCAAACTAATTCTATGTTTTAATTTATTTTTCATTTGAAGATTGCAATGCAAATCGATAAGTTCAAGTCGCAATTCATATGGAACATTATCAAAATCTGTAGAGTAAGGCTCAGCAAATATTTGGAAAATTGGCTCTAATTGCACCACGTCTTGAAACCTTTACTGAAATTTTTGGTTCAACTCTTAATATTTGAACATATTCTTGCAAGTCCATTGTCTGAACAAACAGCTGAACTGTTGATAGCTTTCGGAAATGTACCAAGTTCTTTGAGATTAACTGCCTTTCCCTTAGGGATAGTTTCATTTTGAATGCTCTGATACAATCACTTTCTATACAAAGAAACACTCTTCCCATTGGAAAGGGGAAGCTCTGTAGGAGTAGATGTCCTACGTGTCACATTACATTCTCCAGCCGACATTATGTTTACGAAAAAAAAAAACGCAAGAGACGAGACAACACTTCTGTTCAATTCCAAGACATGTCTCAAACTGAAATCGCACGGTACTCGTGGCAGTGCACAGTGCTACGTCATTTGCTCTAGCCCAAAATCGATCCACTTGCTGACCGCTGGTATAGTAGCCGCGTCCATTCCATCCCATTCAAAATCAAAGCTTTCCTTTCTGACCGCACCTCCTCACATGTAAGCAATTATAAGGGTTTTCCACCCTTAAACATACGTGTGGTCCTTCTTAATACGTTCGCCAAGTGAGAGCGCTCTTGCAATATTTTTAATGTGTACTCAGAAGTTAGCTTAGACTGTGCAAACGTGCTTCCTATGTATGTTAATTCAGCTTATATTTATAGAATTTACATAGTGTTTTATTTAGTGTAGTATTATAAATTTAATGGTATTTAACAGTTATTGGCGTTTGGCACCTGTGTAATCTAATTCAGATTTGGAGACCGTGGGTATTGAACCTAACATGGATATGCTAACATGGATTTCCACTCATACTTGTAATATATACCTAACAGTATTTCTAACCTTTCTCGAGTTCTAGAGCGTTTATGACATTTAATTATTATGCGGAATGCACGTGATTATTTAGTTAAATTGTGTTTAGCAGAAGGCCCCCCTACAAAAATACACCGCTTAACTTTATTTAAACTTGTAAAATTAGCAGACATCCTTGTAAAAAGCTTCCTGAATTTAAAAAGAGTAACAGAGTCTCCTTACTACTTTTTCTTTAACTCCTTTTTTTAACTTTTGAAGAATTTACTGCTTCGTTAAATGAACTGAAATTCACCACCTGTAGCTGCCGTAGAATATAGGAAAATGTTTTAGGATACATCGGCTCACGATTGCAATAAACAAAGCTCTAACGTGCATTCTTTACTTATAAATTATTGTTAACTACCAGATTATCAAAAGTCTTTCTTTAATTTGCAAGTAAATTGCACACTGATGCAATTTAACCCTTTTAAAATTGTAATGATGTTTTACTAAACCTTCCTTAGATATTACGCTAATAACACGCATTTAGTTCTTGTACGTAATAGAAGTAGTAATAGCATAACAGCATAGGTAATATATCTCTTTTCAGTTATGTTATAAAGAGTTGTAACATTATGTATTATAGGATACATTAATGACTTAAAGTTTATTTGAAAAGATCAATGACGATTTCTTACAGTTAATTCTGCTTTATTTATTTATTTATGTATTTATTTATGTATTTATGTATTTATTTATGTATTTATTTATGTATTTATGTATTTATTTATGTATTTATGTATTTATTTATTTATGTATTTATGTATTTATTTATTTATGTATTTATGTATTTATTTTTTTATGTATTTATTTATTTATGTATTTATTTATTTTTTTATGTATTTATGTATTTATGTATTTATGTATTTATGTATTTATGTATTTATGTATTTATTTTTTTATGTATTTATGTATTTATTTTTTTATGTATTTATTTATTTATTTTTTTATGTATTTATTTATTTATTTTTTTATGTATTTATTTTTTTATGTATTTATTTATTTATGTATGTATTTATTTGTGTATGTATTTATTTGTGTATGTATTTATTTGTGTATGTATTTATTTGTGTATGTATTTATTTGTGTATTTATTTATTTGTGTATTTATTTATTTGTGTATTTATTTATTTGTGTATTTATTTATTTGTGTATTTATTTATTTGTGTATTTATTTATTTGTGTATTTATTTATTTGTGTATTTATTTATTTGTGTATTTATTTATTTGTGTATTTATTTATTTGTGTATTTATTTATTTGTGTATTTATTTATTTGTGTATTTATTTATTTGTGTATTTATTTATTTATTTATTTATTTATTTATTTATTTATTTATTTATTTATTTATTTATTTATTTATTTATTTATTTATTTATTTATTTATTTATTTATTTATTTATTTATTTATTTATTTATTTATTTATTTATTTATTTATTTATTTATTTATTTATTTATTTATTTATTTATTTATTTATTTATTTATTTATTTATTTATTTATTTATTTATTTATTTATTTATTTATTTATTTATTTATTTATTTATTTATTTATTTATTTATTTATTTATTTATTTATTTATTTATTTATTTATTTATTTATTTATTTATTTATTTATTTATTTATTTATTTATTTATTTATTTATTTATTTATTTATTTATTTATTTATTTATTTATTTATTTATTTATTTATTTATTTATTTATTTATTTATTTATTTATTTATTTATTTATTTATTTATTTATTTATTTATTTATTTATTTATTTATTTATTTATTTATTTATTTATTTATTTATTTATTTATTTATTTATTTATTTATTTATTTATATTTTGCCTCTAAACGTTATTTTAAACAGCGGCAACCCTGAGTTTTCTCAGCTGTAAACACGTGCCTAACATTCTTCACCTCTCCCCCCCCCCCCCAGCCCCATCGGTAAGTGTATCTTAAGATGTTTGACATTGGGGTTTCGGGGAATGCTTTAAGCGGGCCGCTGTATATGGGTACATCTAGTGATTTATCGGAGAAAATGCGAGTCAGTTGGAAGACTTAATGTTATGCTGACATGTTGGCTATAGTAGCTCAATGATTACGAGAAATCGAACGGGACCGGGAGGACCGTGTTTCAAATTCCGACTATGGTTTTGATTTTTTTCAGACTAATTTTACCCATCCAAGTCCTAGCCTACACACGGCCAGTGTGAAAGACCGATTAATTTCCACCTATTACTAGTTTTATCTCATATAACGAGACTGGCGCCCTGCGGGTATGTGTTATATCAGGTTGAGTGACTTCGCGCTACGGTAGTCTGACTCCGCCCCTATGGCATTTACGGTTTACTAACCTATCTACATAATACGCACTTCTTTAGTAAACGTTTTTTCCGAAGTAATTTATTACGAGATGTTTCACGTTGTGTAATTTTCATATAAACGACAGAACAGCGTATGTACTTATACACGGTACTGAGACCTCCTCGAACGAAGTCACATGTTAACTGTGAACTTTGGACCACTTGTTTTTGGCTATATATTTGTAAGTGGAACTATGCGAGCTCCATAATTTAAATAGACGAACCCATTTATTTATTAGAGGAAATGCTCATTTTTTTTCTCGGTCAGATAATCTCCTCGTCGATTAGGAATCGACGTTTCGGTAGTGTGCATCTCTTCCCTGATCAGGATACTTATTAAATGTTATAACCACAAGTGAAACACTGGATTTAACACAAACAAACAAAGACAAAACACTATCAAAATTCGCATTACTGAACAAATGACTGTTTTCAGTATATTAAATGCCAGGTCAGGAGATGGCGTGAGTATAGAAAATTAATTGGGTCAAAGAAACATAACTACTTAACTTGATTATCAAGCTGTATTGATCTTTGCTTCTTAAATCGACGGATTTCAATTTTTAAGGCCGGTTTCCAAGAGGAGCTGAACGGAAATCCAGCATCACGATTAAACGTGCTCCTTTCATGGAAATGGCGAAAGCCTCCTCAATTCTCCGCCAACAGTAGCTGTTGCATTTTGCCAAAATGGTCGTCTCCCGAAAGTTGGCTCTATAGTCGTTATCAAAACAATGCTCTGCCAGCCCAGACTTCTCAGGTTGCATTAAACGAATGCTGTGTTCATGGTCGTTTATTCTGATGGCGAGGGTCCTTCCGGTTTGTCCTATATACGGTGTCACACATTCATAGGTAATGCGGTACACTCTCGGAACTTGGAAGTCCAATTTGTCTTTCACTGGTCTCAACAGATGTTTAATCTTCGGAGGTGCCTTGTGGATGAACCTGGTGTATTTGGCGAGAATTCTGCCAAATATATTACCGGCAAATGGGATGCTGGATTTCAGTTCAGCTCCTCTTGGAAACCGGCCTTAAAATGCAAATCCGTCAACATAAGAGGCACAAAAATACAGCTTTATAATCAAGTTAAGTAGTTACGCTTCCTTGAGCCAATTAATGTTCTGTACTCACGCCATCTCCTGACCTGGCATTTAATCTACTGAAAGCAATCATTTGTTGAGTAATGCGAATTTTCATAGTGTTTTGTCTTTGTTTATGTTTGCGTTATATCCAATGTTTCATTTGTGGTTATAACATTCAATGAATGTCCTGATGATGGGAGAGATGCACACTCCTGAACTGTCGATTTCTAATCGTCTTTTCACCTGGCTTGCTGCCCGGGAAGAAAGTGAGCATGTTTGTCACCAAGAAAGCTTCAGGCCTTATTTAACTAGGAAATGCTTGCTATCTCAAAGACTGCAATATTTTAGAGGCAGTTAACACACCTAACAAGAACTTCATGTGTACTAACGTTTATCGGTATAAATAACATGCAGTACCATATAATAGTAGTTTATTTAGTTCTTTTAACAGAAAAAGGAATTTTTAGCGATTTTCTTCTTAGTTTTCATTAACGCTTGAGATTATATTGCACAATTTCTGATTAAAATGGGTTTTTATTGCTCAAAGAAAGGGAAAATAACCAGTAGACAAGCATTAAATTGATCATTACATGCGCACCTTTTCCACTACATTAAACAACTTTTAATTAAAAGCCTTTAACTTTACATCATAAACTTTCTCTTTCTGTGTCCTTCACGAGCTAAAATTATTTCATCGAACCAAAATACAACTGAAATAATCTGCTTGCAAATGGATGTGTAATAAAAACGGAAGGGACGGTGCTGGAACTTGCCGTTCCCCAGGGAATCCTAATTAGGATGTAGTACTGTTGCTGGTGGAAATTATTCTTACTCTCCCTTCCTCCTTGCTCGGAGCTTGGGGTCACGTGGCTTTCCACATCAAGCCTGTATTTCGGTGATCTGTTTAAAAATCTTAAAATAATATTGTTTGAAAATGCTGCTTAAACAACATAACCATTTTTGTAGATCACTTTCATTATTTTGATTGGTGGTCACATCGTCAGTACATAATGAAATATTGTGACGGCGAGGGTAACGTAGAATAAAAAGTCCGGCTTTTAGACATTCAGAGCACTCTTTATTGCAGTAAAAGACCTGAAACTGACAATCAGCTATCTTCAAGGTCAACGATGTTCCACCGCATGTGAACAAATGAAAGAAATCACTGCGGTACACTTCAAAAGTTCACTGTCGGAATAACCATAACACAACTGGCAACTATTTCTCTGTACAACACACAACTGCCGCTTCTAACCGGCGGTTATGGTGATGGTTAGTGCGCGAGCGCGCGCGTGTGCGTGCGTGTGCGTGCGTGTAACGTAACTCAAGAACGAAAAGTAGGTTTAAGTTAAGCATATTCCAACGAGGTCACAGATGGTCTTCAAGAAAATCTCACCAAAATAACAATCAAATACTTTAGAAAACTTTGATGTTGCCATACGGTTAAGATACTTTAATGAATAATGAAATGTGTATCCTAAATTTTCCTGATATTTGCTCCTAAATTCTCTACATTCTGAATGACTTTTTCATAACCGGTAAATGTAGGAGATAGCAAACAAACATTGTACATGTGCATGAAGCACAGAATTAATGTGAAAATAATTTCTACAGTCAACCATATCTGATATATTTCTTGTTATTAGTTTTAATATTTAAATACTTACCCTATCTTCGAATAGAAAGTCCTCATTTGTTTCGTATATCTTGACAGTGTAAGGGGAATGAAATGTCATTGTCATCACATAGCGAGCAGCGCTTAAAGCATTTGACTATGACCTTAGTCTATTGTATATTGTTAACTCCCTTGTAGTTACAAACAAATATCTAATGAAACAGTTTAATAAACTGTGGATCTCAATTAATGTGAAGTAGACAAAATATAGTACGTGTTGAATTCTTCACACAGAGTGAGAAAAAAATGCAATGTTTGAGCAATAGATCAGAGTTTCATGAATGGGATCAGCAGTACTATGTAAACCATAGACATATTAGAGTCTTAAAGTTAGGTATAGATAAGCTGATATTACTTAACGTTCTTAGCCTTATCTAGAACACAAACGTCCAGAGGTCAAGAGGTAGTCCTAGTCGGGCGGGGCTTCTCCCCGTCCGGGTGTCTTTATGCCGCAGAACCTAGCCGCTTTGCGGCTTTACCTGCGAAATGAGCAAAGTGGTTGTATGGTCTGCTAGGGTGTTTGTTTGAATTTTTTTGGGAAATTTGGAATGGGATGCCCTTGATTGCTCTCAAAAGACAGCTGCATTTAGGCGTTCCCCCGTTTTGGGAGAAACGATTTACTGCTTTTGCTCCGTTTTGGTCACGGGTTGCATATCGCTTGGGCCATTAGGCGAGAAATATGGCTCCTAGAGTTATTTGGGGTTTTTCTTGGGTTAACCAGGGGCCCCAAGACGTCCCTTGGTAGTTTAAAGAATGGCAAGCGTCTTTGTTCCCTCTGGTCATATCGGCCCAGGGAGTTCACCAAAGGTTTGGTGTGAGATTGGAGTTTTTCGTACATTGATCGTGACCTCTCGCGGATGACATCGACAATGTACGGTACACATACATTCCAACTAATAATGATGTTCAATGCAGTGCATACAGATGCATTGTTGTAATATATCAATACTTTATTGGTTTGTATTAAGAAAATTATTTCATCTAAAAATATAGGGCTTTTACGGTAATGTTGGACACATTACTCTCCATCCTTCTCATGTCTTGGCAGAAATAATATGTATTAGAGATGGTTTCAGTTGGCGCTGGTTGCACACCACTTACGGCGATTGGAATATTACAATTCCACAGAACTCCGATTGGTTGCTCACCTGGTAGTGTTCAAGGGTAATCATCATCTCATTTGAAATACATAAATCCTGACTTCAATAGCCAATCATGAGTTTTCTGTTGTTCAGTTAAATAACGTGAGTAAGTCATATGAAATACCACTGTAATGTGAATTTGATAAATGTTCACTTTTAACTGTGCGAGCTTATTAGTTAGCTTTACTTATAGGCTTACAATAACAAGGACTTCAGGTATGGTAATGACAGGTCTCGTTAATAATTTAGTTCAACTTTTTGGCTTACTAATTTTCGCTGATTTCTTTAAATCCCTTCCCCACTTTCCCATATACTGATAAGATCGTATCAATTTTAAAAAATATAAGTCTTTTGTAACAACAAATATAAATATAGAATTTTAAACCTTGGGAGTGATAAAGTAGCAACCATTTTAAAGAGGTATTTCTTTTATAAAAGTGGAAAAGAACGAATATGCAGTCACCTACTTAATCTCTCCGCTTTTAGGAAGTTACTGCACATCAGGAAACATAATTATAATTTGAATGAAGTATAGATGTTGAGAGTATATTTTACAAGCGACCCTGAATAAATGTCCTTCCTTCCTTCCCTCCCTCCCTCCCTTGCTTCCTGCAACGTTAAATGGCGGACGTTGAATGAAATAGGTGAAATAATGCTCAAAGGAGTCCAGGGTCCATGGAGCTTAGAGTTACCCAAAATTCGTCTTTCACGATAACGGAAAATCCCGTAAAAACCTTATCCAGTTAACTCACAATAACCGAGATTAGAACTCGGGACATCTTGAACGTGAGGCAGACATGCTACCATCCACGCTACCCAGGCGTGCCAATTTAGCGTAGCCTTTACCTTTTCTCCTATAAACTTTGGCTTCTCAAGCTACATGCATATACGTGTGGTGACGTAAGTGCAGTTTTGTATTTTACTTATGAATTGTGGAAGGTTGGTTAAATTTAAGCAAAGTCCAGAAACCAGATGCACACATAATTGTGCTCTGACCCATGCGTGACTTGGGACCTAGAGAAACTGTCGAACCGAGAAGTCGCCTAGGTGAGTCACTTATCAACTGTGCTTGAATTAACCTTACTACTCAATCCTGACAGTATACTCAGCACGTGCGTATTGTCATGACAACGACGGTTGACCTTGAAGTAGCCAATTACCTTCCACACCCTTATCTCGAACTCAACTGAGCAAGATATCTGTAACGTTATTCCAAAGATAGTTATGCATCGATTATCCATGATCGCCTATGGTACCATACATAGGTCAGAATACCAAAGCAGTTTAGTCGGATATGTGCAGCGGTACGCTATATAAGCACAAACGATCTCCTGTGTGCTACATGTACGTATGCTTCATAAGGCAGTTCATGGACTGCTACATGCGGATGACTTAATTGTAGGGTCTATAACAGTAGTAGGATTGCAGAAGGCAATAAATGAAATCCAGATATTCCGTGAAGAGAGGGGAATAAAGATAAACATAAATAAGTCGAAAATTATGATCTTCAAGAAGGGAGCTAAACTAAAACAGCTGAAAATTGGGTGCCTAAATGGTAAAAGGGTAGAAGTGGTTAATGCATTTGAATACTTAGGAGTGAGGTTGAATAACAATTGGAAAGTGGGGAGCACACAGGAGAAAAATTGAAGCACAAGGAAGGTCGGCAATGAATGGGATAAGAATATGTAAATACAAGTTATAAATGACAACTCAGTGATTAGAAAGAATGTATGAAGCATTAGTTGAATCCAAAAATGTTGTATGCAGTGGAGATCTGGGGGGGGGGGGGGGAGGGCGTAGAGGTAAACAAAACGCTGGACGAAAACAACAGAAGGTTTTGCAAACAGGTACTAGGCTTACCAAGATCAGCACCTAGGGAAGTAGCTTTAGTAGCATTAGGAAAGACAAGAATAAATGGAATAATAATGGAAAGAATAAAATTTTGGTGCAGGTGCTTGGCAAAAGAAGGGGAAAATATATTATTCATGAGACAGCAAAAAGGATTAGATATAACAAACAGTTGGTGGGCAGATATAGGAGAAAGTATGGAAAAAATAGGAATGGGAGATATATGAAGATTAGAGGAAAGGAATGCAAGCGATTGAGTATATTGGTAAAATGCAGAATAGAAGATATAGAAAGGCAGTAAATATAATGAAGTCTAGAAAATTTGAAATCATCACAATTTTACAAACAAATAAAAAGAAACTGGGTCGAGAACCATATGTTTTTTTTTTTTTTTTTTTTTTGTAAATTACGTCCTCCAACATATCGGACGATGTCATAGTCATATCGGACGATGAATGGAATGGATGAAATGATGCTCAAATGTGTCCGGGGTCCATGGAGCTTAGAGTTACCCGAAATTCGTATTACAGGATAAGGGAAACCCCGGAAAAAACTTATCCAGGTTACTCACCATGACCAAGAGTCGAACTCGGGACCTCTTGAACGTGAGGCTGACATTCTACCACCACGCTACCAAGGTGGGCAAGGCGGCCCGGGTTCGATCCCAGGTGACCGCAAAATGAGATTTGTGGTGGACAACACGGCGTTGTTGCGGGTTTTCTCCGGGATCTCCGGTTTCCCCCGCCATATCATTCCACCGGTGCTCCATCTTCATCTCATGTATCATCAGTGTCATCGCCTGCGGTGCCGTATGTAGTAAAAGCGGGCGTTAAACACTACACATTTACCAAGGCGGACAAGTATATGCAGATTACTGCAATAGACAAGAGAGAGAAGGGCTAGCTTGGATGAAAACAGGAACAATATCTCTAACAGGGTAAGAGGTAGGGAAAAGGGAATTTCTGAAATGAGGGGTGGAAAAGAAATCATAGCACATTATGTAACAGAATATAAGGAGTTAGCAATATGGAGAGAAAAGGTTTGGGAGGAAAAATGGGAGAAAGTAGAGAAGAGCATAATAGCTACAAAAATGTTAAGAGGAAAGGGGGAAAATAAGGTAAGATGTATTGGTGAGCCCATACAGAAAATAAAAAAAAATGGACAAGCAATGTAAAGAATGTAACAAAGGAGGTAGGGGGAGGAGGAAAGGGGCTAATTAAGTAACAAGGAGGCATGAAAGTTAAGAGCTACCTGGCAGAGCAGAAGGCCAGGGTATCATGTAAGAAAAGGTAGCAACATGGTAATAGATGAAATAGTGTGGGATAGATAAACAATTATAAGGAATAATTTAAAAGGTTATAAAAACGAAACTGCACAAATAAATTATTCATTGCTCATACAAAAACATCGTAAAACACATCTGCAGAAACACATATTCTAGTGTTAATTAAAACTCGATTTTCTCTTGTCACTGCATTATTTACGATACGGTTTCGTCCAGAAGTTATTTGAAATTGAGCAGTAAGCACGTGGTTACAGACAACATTCAGATGTTACGTTCAAATGTTTACCAAAAGTGCAGATGAAACTCTTCAAATGTTGTATCGACAGCCAATGGAGAACAAAATTAAATTGTGTCTAAAAAAATAGTACTTCTTCCAGATGATCAAAAAAATAAAGAATATCCCATTCCTTACATTCTCATAACTTTCTCTACTCATCATTAGTAAACCATTGATAAAAAGCTTATTTTTCTGTATCACGTTAATGGAGGTAAAAATGCGTAAATGTTTTGTTTTCACATATTTCCTTCTACGCACAAGGGGAATAGGAAATTACAGCGGGATTTAAACGACAATCAAATCTTTTATGAACCAACCAGCATATGATGTCTTGAAAATTTCGTTCTCTTTGCATCACCAAAAGAGGGGAAAAAGCGAATAAGGATAAGCATTGAAAAACTTCACTCAATAACAAGGAATTTCTTGGAAATTTTCAACACCACCTTTGTGTTATGTTTCACCAGTTACGCAAAAGTCATTCTGAATGAAGATGCAACGGAGGAAGTTGCAAATGTTTGTGGATGGGGAAGTGCCGGGGAAATGATTTGAAAATTACCTTGTTCAAAGATCTTTGATTCAGTTTGCTGATTTCCATCATATGCTACAGTGCACAAGATCTTACCTCTGGGCGTGGTCACGGAGTAGAAGAAAATAATATTGGTCCTGAAGGACGACAAAATAATTCTTTTCTTGCAAAAATGTTGATTTTATTCCTCCTAAACTTCTCTAACCACTGATATAAATTAAATAATATTAATATTGTCCGTTTACAATCAATGGTTGATGTATCAATTAATTATTCTTCTGTTGCGCACACGCTAGTCTTGCACTCTAACTGCACAATCAAATTATTTCTGCTCAATCTCGGAGAGACACTCTAATACCTCTTCTCCGAAATTCGCTTGGAAATGGACGCTTTGCCAGTTAAATTTTCTGCTCGTTCTCCTTCACGTTGCTATCGCAAACAAATAATTCATCTTCTACTGGTCCACGTCACCGTATTACGTGATCTTATTCTTACAATTCCCAATAACAAAAGTGCTACTCAATAACACAAACATGTTTCCTCGAGATGCTCTTTCCAAAAAAAAAAAAAAAAAAAAAAAATAATATACCGTGAATTCTGGACTTTTTTCCATTTATCATAATATACGCATGATTATCAGAGAATGCCACATGCAACTCTCAATACAACATGTGATTTTGAAACTGTTGAGCTTTGTTTCCATCTGGTGTACAATGATATGTGTCATTCAGTATTGTGTAAGATATATTTCAGTTGAAATTGTGGATATTCATATTTTGGTATTATCGTGAACCTTTCGATACAAACAATGAACAGAGAAGCTTTTATAAATTAATTTTAATTACTGCATAGATTTGTGGTTCTAAGTTAGTTCTTAAATGGTTAAAAATGTAAGTAAACATCATTATCATCATCATAATTATAATTATAATAATTATAATCATCATAATTATAATTATAATAATTATAATCATCATAATTATAATCATCATAATTATAATCATCATAATTATAATTAGAATAATTATAATCATCATCATAATTATAATCATCATCATAATTATAATAAACAATCAGTAATCGGATCCCGTACACCTTTAAAGGGATATGAAGTTAACGAGTCTTGCAGTATATAACTGCTGACGTCAGTCCCGGGGACAACACGCAGGGATAGTCCGGTTCACAACGCGTAGCTTAAGTTTCAGGACAACTGCTGCTCGCCACGCAGATAGATCTGTGCTCTAGGGAGTACAAAGTGTTGGACATATTATGTTAATAGCATTACTTTCACAACAATTATTGGATAGTCTCCATTTTATAAATCAAATGTTTTGGGTATTATCAAAAACCATTAAACAGCTTGAATATAATTTCGAGATGTCTAAAGGCAGTCGAGGAGGTGTCTGCATAAATTAACAATATACAGATTGCACCACTTACCAAACGGGCAAAAAATAAATTGTCTCGTATTCTACACAAAAATACTGGATATTTAGTGCTGCGTCATATCAGAAATAAACTAAGTCTCAGACAAACATATGAAAATGATTTGTACTACTCATATGCACCATTAACGTCATGTGACGTTGAATGAACTTTCTCCCAATATTTCTAAAATGTTTCATTGAATGACCTTTGGTTTAGTATAGTACCTGCGCACGTATACTGATTGTTAAGGTGTATGCGATCCGATGTCTGATAGTAACAAACGTTCACTAAACACATATGTTGAGACTGAAGTCTGCACCGCCATTTTTCTCCATTCTTTACAGCTGCAAATGCCATTTTTGGCCATTATAATTATGTTGCACCTATTCTAAACAACATATAGATAGCACTTACATATTATTACTATGAATTATTAATATTCGTTAATATTAGTTTTAATACTATTTATGAGTCATTAATTTTCGTTATTCTTCATGTCCATATTAATAAGCACCATCTTTTACATCAGAAATGTCCTCCAATACCTTGAAAACCAGTGAAGGAAATTTGTTACACACACTTATGCAAATTAAATGTTTGCAGAAATCATGAACTTACAAAAATTCCAGAATTGCAAGTGCACCGTATGGTGCATCATCTTCCTAATGCCACGTCATCAGGAAGATGATGAACTGTACTCCCAAAAGCCTCTACGTTTACATCAGCTGATGGAATAAGTAAACACTAATATGGCCATACATTTGAAATTAAGGCTTCGAAAGAGTTGGAATTCATTGATTTGTTTCTGATATTGTTTTATATTGAGTTCCTGATTTTAGAAAATCTTCTGGATATTTCTGAAAATACAGAAAATCAACTAACGTGAATGCTTCTACTGAATATGGTCTTGGCAGGAAGAAAAAAAGAACTTGCAGCTGAAGCCAGAAAAAGCAATTCCTTTGAGAAAGTACATGACCATCAAGGAGAATAACATAAAAAGTATCAGTAAAATAAACTGGAAACAAAAGAGAACTACAAGTCAGCTTTGACAGTAATTTGAAGTTTTGAGGATGCTATTAAATGTCCGTATTGAGTTGTCAGAAATTGAAAGTCGAACATTCTGTGTTCATATAAAGAATATTAATAGAGGCTAGATCAGGGGAAGACAGGTAGTGGCAGTGTGACGTCACCGTCAGCTGAAACCACCAAATATGCCCCCGAACGAAAGGCAGGTTAGTGTGTGACGTCACCGCGCTGATTTCTGCTGCCAAAGAGGAACGAAATAGTTTGTTGTGTTGGCGTATCGACAGCGTAGGAAAGACAGGAAACGTTTTGTGTATTAATAATAATGTTCAACTAACATCTTGGGTTTTGTAATATTAATGCTGGCTGCTTTAATTACAGAACTGGTCACAATTCATAAACAATTACATTTTGGTTCTGTACTATGAGAAAATATATAAAACTTCAACTCGTAGTTTATCTGAAGGTCAGGAATGTTATAAAGTAAATAAAATAAAACATAAAGTAATATTCTCTGCAAATTAGATGAGGCCCATTCAACAGAACTATTACGTGGACATTTTCCGACGCTTTCTGTTTCGTTTTTCTTTAACTATTTTATCAATGTCAGGACGTAATGTCTGAAAAATTTGTAATCGAAGGCTGCATGTTAGATTGTGATCCGAAAAGGTACTTCGGGGTTTGGACTTCGCTAATTTCATAACAGAAAAGATTTGTTCGCAGACATATGTCGAGCCAAACATACACAATGTCCACATTCTTGTAAAAATCAGCCAGGTCTTTCTTGTATGTATATTTGTCCTTCAATAAACCGTCACATTGTAAATTTAACAGTTCCCTTTGGTACGTGGTAGCTATATTGTTGTCTTCGAGTGCGCTACATCTGACTCAACCCTCAGATTCTGTAATCACAGCGCCATTTATATAGTAAGTTGTGTGCAGAGGTTCTACTCCCATTAGTCCTGGACCCGTAGGAAAAAGGACCTAGGCCTCCTCCTACCCGGGAGCAATGGGTACTCAGGGGATCTTTCCATGGGGCAATACCTGATTTCTTAAATTGTCCCCCCGCTGAGCACAACGTCAAGACGGAATGGAAGTGGATACGCCTCTTACGCGCGTCAACCCCGCAGGGAAGACTACCGAAAACCTCGGTGTGGCCGCCTGGTGATCTAGCACACCTTCTACTAGCTCTGCAGGCTAGTACCCGGGACTTATTGGGCAACACTCTACCCCTTCCGGGCGGCCGTAGCCTGGCCGGAGTTACTCAATTCCCCGTGGGTGTCGGGAACACACTTATCCCTCGAGTCTAACCCAATCCGAACTCCCCGACGGGAGGAGCTCGTTAGTTTGACCCGAGGTTCTTCTGGTAACGAGCGCCATTTATATAGGCAAATTGGTACTTGATGGCTCTTGCCTGACGTCACAGGCACTGCTGGCCTCGCTCCCGGCTGAAATACGTCACAACACTTGAAGCCATCTTCCTCTGAGCTAGATTTTAACTGTCAACTTTTTCGGTCAATGATCACCTGATATGGTCGCGGATACCCAAAAGCACGCTTACCAAGTAAGTACAGTAAGTGATGGAAGTCACCTCATATGTAAGATGAACTTTGATATGAAGCTGAAAATGTAACAGGTCATTTCTGAGCCAGAGAAGTTATGAAGATCTAAATTTCTTACCCTTAATTAAATGTCAAAATACTCTTTACAATAAGAGAACTGTGCTTATACGTTACAATGATAATATTCTGCCTATGTGTAATTTCAAATAGGGTTATGTGAGCTTGCACCAAACGGAGTTCAATAGCAATACAATAGGTGCAAGATGAGAACCATTTCCAATAATTTTTCCCTTTTTCTAAAATAAACGTGATTACACAAAGCTGCTAGATATTGTAAATAGAGGTATTCTTCCACCCCCAAAACTCTTCCTTAATATTCTTTAGATATTTATAGTATACCGTGAAAAGCGGTGTAGTTTTAAAGTGTTACGATGTAATTTTTTTTCTAATATACATATTTTAAACCAACATACGAGGGTGGTATGAAAAGTTTCAGAGTGAAGATGGCAGCACGCGTTAATAAAATCTAGTAAATTTCGTTGCCCACCTGTTTACATCTACTCACCGAAGTTTCAGCCATTTGGGACGCTCAGTGATTTTGTAACAGTCGTTTGAGTGAGTTGATGTGAGTATATTTTTGAAAATGGACAAAATCGAGTATCGAGCTGTCATGAGATATTAGTTTTTGGAAGGCAATACGCCTACGCAAATCAAAGATGAGTTGGATTCTGTGTATGGGGACTCTTCACCGTCCTTTACCACAGTGGAATTTTGGGCAGCTAAATTGAAACGTGGCCTTAAGAGCTTGGGAGACGTGAATGCTTGGGACGTCCGAAAACTGCAATAAGCGACGTAAGCTTCGCCAAACTTCACCAAATGGTGCCAGACGATCATCCAATTAAAGTGAGAGAGATAGCAGAGGCTCTGAACATGTCAAACGAACGTGTTTGTCGCATATTAAAAGAACATTTAGCCCGCCTCGGTAGCGTAGATGGTAGCATGTCTGCCTCACGTTCAAAAGGTCCCGAGTTCGAATATCGGTCAGGGTGAGTTACCTGGATAAGGTTTTTCCGGGGTTTCCCTTATTCTGAAAGGCGAATGTTGGGCATCTCTAAGCTCCGTGGACCCCGGACTCATTTGAGCAACATTCCACCCATTTCATTCATCGTCTGATATGGCTTAACGTTGGAGGACGTAAATTACAAAAATCAACATTTAGACATGAGAAAGCTGTCCGCGCTTTGGGTGCCACGTTTGCTCACGTTAGAGCAAAAAGATGTTCCAATGAACATTTCCAAAGCTCTGTTGGTGCGGTTTAGGCGAAATAAATCCCAATTTCAGCGTCGATTAGATACTGTAGATGAAACTTGGATACACCATTATATGTCTGAAACAAAAATAGAGTCCAAACATGGGACTGCGAAAAGAAAAAGCAAAAACTATTATTTTCGGCAGGAAAAGAGATAGGGACTGTTGTTTAGGGATAGCCATGTAGTTGTTTTAATCGATTTTCTTCAAAAAGGAAAAACCATTACAGGAGCATACTAAGTATCATTACTTGACAAGCTGAAGGCAGAACTTGCGTGAAAACGGCCGCATTTGAAGAAAAAGAAAACCCTGTCCCACCAAGACAACGCACCGTCTCAGACCTCAGGTGCTGCAATGGCGCAAATCCAGGAATTACGGTTTGAGCTGCTTGACCATCTTCCTTACTCACCAGATTTATCCCGAAGCGACTTCCTTTTGTTCCCTCATATGAAAATTACGCTCGAAGGTCTCGAAGTGGCAATCACCTACGTGAACAATTATTTTGAAGAGAAGAAACGCCGAGTACTATTAGGATGGGTTACAAAGATGGGAGCACCGCTGGGAGAAGCGTGTAGAGTTAAAAGGACACTATACTGAAAAATAGGAAAAAAAATCTGAATGAAGTGTTGTATCTTTATCAGGTCGGAAACTTTTCCGACCACCTGTGTATTCATCCAAACGTTAGAGCAATTTCTAAGAAAATAGAAATCTGTGAAATCATTTTTATATATGGATTAGTTAGGAGGATGGAGTTTGTTTTTAAATATTTCTGTCAAATTTTTGAAAATTGCGGAACTTATATTTTAATCATCTTCACGATTTTGGCTTGTGCTGTACACACGCATCTGTAAGAATGCCTTCTGTGTATTTAGAGAGGCTCAGAACTTTAATATTGCATTATTGGACGTAATGCAGCACTACCGTAGCTCTTTATAAAGCAGCCAGGTTGTTCGTTAAATGGCTTTCAACCCCTCGGAGAGTCTCCATGGATACGGTTGCTAAGTACCTCAGCTTTTGTGTTTTGATCACGCCTCGACAATACGTGTGGCCTTATTGTAAACATGTGTACTGGTAAAACAGAAAATAAGCAGAAAATCAATGCAAACTGAGTGGCGGATACAGGCGCCGCTACCTGACACATCTCGAACAGTAAATAAACAATTCTAATGACGAAAATCACACTAAAACTTCTGTAATCTTTATTTCTATTTCAATTGAAAATTATTATACATTTATATACTTATTACAACACTGAATTTCTGGTTACCCTAGGGCCCAATAAATTCGAAATTTGAGGTTGTGAAGTTAACTGGTCCCCAATGCCATCTTATCTAATATAACTTCATCTTCATTTTCGTCATATTTACTTAGCGTGCTCAAAAACTTGGGCCTTAATTTTCCCCAAAAGTTCCCAAATTTTCATTAATTTTTTCCTAGTGTTTACACTCATTAACTGCATTGCTTGAATTTCTTTTGGTAGCCTTTCCCTTTTCTTTACCTATCTTCTCCCTAGGCAACCTAGTTTCTTCACATTCTAAAAGCAAATGCCATTCTTTATCCCTTTGGTGACACAATAGGCATTTCTCCACATCCCTCCCTCTTCCCAAGCCCTTCAGTTTTACCACCCCTGTTCTGGCCAATGCAAAGACTTCTCTTGGTGCTTTATCACAAATATCAATGCATAGTACCCTGCTTCAGATCACTTTCATCTCTCTATAAATTTACAATGAGCCTTTCAAGTTGAAGCTTCGTAATATTTCTTGCCTTTCAATATCTTCCGGTCTTAACTTAAGTTCTTTCAAAATTCCACTTTGCAATAATTCCCGGTTTTCCCACATGACACCAAATCCTATTTTAACATCATTTCCTTTATGCCCAGTAACAGTACCTTAATTAAAGTATTCAAAGTCTTGCATGTCGACTTCTCATTTATAAGGTGCTTGGTTCCTAAATTTATCCTGTAAGTTCTTACAGAAGGTAGAGGAAATATCTGCACTGTACCGAATGGCCGCATTCTGGAGGCACGGGTTCGATTCCATGGCCGATCTAGCAGACCCATGTACATTTTCGGGGGGTTCCGGATTGCCAGGAGAATTCTGGGTATATTAATTACATCTCCAAAATGTCCTGTCGCTTTGTTTCTACCTCGTTATAAGTTCATATCATCTCTCATGTGGGGTTTTCTTCCAAGGTAGAAGTGTCGGTGGGAGTCTCAGCGCTGCATAGCAAGATGATATGCTCTGATTAAACCAGTTTCTCCTCCGATACGACGCCCGTAGTGGGACTGTTTCCAAACCACAGTACGGTGGGATGTCCGTTGTCCTCGCCTGCCGGAGGAACTTTGCATCCAAGTAAACTGCAGGGAACCTTCCCTCTGCACTATCGTTTATCCTTGGGACAGTCATTCTCTGTCTCCTCTCACCTCATCTTTCCTCCCCGGGGATGCCCCACTTAGGTGCACAGGTACTATAGACCTAGTATGCACCTCCGTACCGAGTCCCATCCGAAATACTTCATTTCCAGTTCCAATTGCATTGCACACAAAAAATCAATACTCAAGTGTCACCGGAAATACATGTTTTGAGACAGTTACAAAAAGATGTGTGTACACGACTGATCAGAATAAGAAATAAAGCTTGATACTTGAGTTCTGAAAATGCAGAGGATGCAACATGATTTTTCCGGAAATCACTCCAAACCAAACTAATGCAGATAAACAGAAAAATTGTTTATTTTCCCCAAATGGGTCTGAATGGTTTGACTGAAATGCCGTATGATAATATATAACACAAACGACGTTTATATTTGCATTTTCTGGTGAGGAAGTTTATAAAATGCCCTTCATTCAGTTGAATGATATTGATGTCCCATGAGTGACTGCAACACCCTTAACCTTACGCCAAGTTTAGTTCCATTAAATCACAAAATACAACTTAGACATCTTTTTGTGCAGCTAAACATGTTCGAGTTCTTCTCATTTGCTTGAATACTCAAATAAATTTTCAAATAAAAGATTCCTTTTTGTGTTGTCTATAACGAACATAGTTGTTCATGAAGGCATTGAATTAAATTAGTAATATTCGCTGAAAATACACGGTTTGAGCTCTTCGGAATTTAATAATGGTAACTGCCAACAATAACAATTACAATAACCATAATGATGATGCTGTGGATGATAATAATAATAATTTATGGACATTTGTCTCTGAGAATTTTGCACCTAACATTTAGATATTGTGATATATATTATAGATGGCGCCGGGTGAGCTTTTACAAACAGGTGGCTTTTTGTCGGTAACACATATTGCAGAAGCTCAGCAAGTTATCCTGTGAATGACTCGCTTCAAATTTAATTAGTTACAGTATTTATATGGTATTCCCTATTCCGAGAAATGTAACGCCTTTGCTTTTTCCAAGAACTTCCTTTACCTCAGCAATTTCTGTAATATCTGCAGCTATTGAACACGTCTCGCCTTTTGTACCTTTATTTCTTTGAAATATTTTTCTAACTTCTCAAGAGGAATTCTGTAGCGTATTTCTTCGTCTTTCTCTTCAGAGTTTAGGATTCTGATGTCTTTAAATGCCGTATCTCGCTGTCCGTATACATTATGTTCCATATAGCTTTCAATGGCCTTTTTAATATAATACGTACGTATGTAAAATACTAAAGCTGATGACAGTTAAGTCAACTAAGTATTAAGAATAAACAAACACTATAGCAATACAGCTTCACTATTACTTATCTTATTTGTAATCCTTTGGGACCGGTTTCGTAGCAACTTTGCTTCATTTTCAACCTGTCAGCTTGCCCGCATCGGTAGCGTAGATGGCAGCATTTTTGCCTCACGTTCAAGAGCTCCCGAGTTCGAAGCCCTGTCAAGGTGAGTTACCTGGATAAGGTTTTTCCGGGGTTTTCCCTTATCCTTAGGATGAATGTCGGGTAACTCTAAGCTCCATGGACCCTGGACACATTTGAGCATCATTTCATTCATTTCATTCACCGTCCGATATGACTTAACGTTGGAGGACGTAAAATTAAAAAAAACCTGTGAGCTTGACACTGACACACTGATTGGCTGACCCTGACCAATTCCGGAATTTGAGAAATAGCTCCCTAACTTACTGCCATCTACCAGGGATTACACAAACTGATTGATGATATCTACTTGTGGGATATCAAAATTCATCACGTGATCTTTACTTTTCAAAATAAATATTTTCTCCCAAACCGTTAAATCTATCGGTTCGTTCAATTGTTTCAATAATTCAGCTTCGGCGTTTATTTCATATTTAGATGACCAAAAACTGATTAGCGACTACCGATTTATCTGTCTGCTTATATTTAATATTTCTGACATTTTCCTTTCCTCTGGTTTCTAAATTACGTTTGGTCCTACCAACATGAATCTTTTCGTGTTCTCAGCAGTTAACTTGATATATATCAGACTCTTATCTGAAATTTTATCTTTTTTAGAAAATAGTATTGTTATTTGTAATTTACGTCCTCAAACGTTAAGTCATATCGGACGGTGAATGAATTGGGTGAAATAATACTCAAATGAGTCCAGGGGCCATGGAGCTTAGAGTTACCCGAAATTCCTCTTGAAGGATAAGGAAAAACCCCGGAAAGACCTTATCCAGGTAACTCACACTGACAGATTCGAAGTCGGGACCTTTTAAACGTGAGGCAGACATTCTACCATCTAGGCTACCGAAGCGAGAAAAAATGGTAGTAATTTATTATGCTGTATTTATTTTGAGGTGTCAATATTATACCAACTTCTTTGAAAATTCTTTTGGAGTTTTTTATTCGCCAATGGATGATAAGTAACTTTTTAAAAGTATTATTATTTTTAACATTTTTAAAAGCGGAAACATAATCTAAATTTTTGGCTAAGTTTTTCCTTCTTTTTGTATTATATATTTATTAAAATCATTAACTAAACCAGTATTAATAATCTGTTTATATTCTGTATTAAATTCTTCCTTGCTTAGAGGTATTTTTATCAATCTTTCAGTTAAACTATTAAAAACAGCAAATTTGTGTGACAAGGATTTGAAACTTATTTTTATATATTCATCAGTGTGAGTTGATTTCCTATAAATGCCAAACTTTAATTTATTGATATTTTTATTATCTTTACATCCAGGAAGGGGAGCTAATCATGGTGTTCAATTTCTAAAGTGAATTTTAAGGCTTTATCCTGCAAATGTAGAAGTTCTAAAGCCATATCCATGCGCCACTCAGGAACTATAGCAAAAATGTCATTCACGTATCTATACTATGTTTTAAAATTTTAAGGAGGACGTGCATTTCAAAAATGTCATAAAAATATCCGCAAAAGAAGGTGAAAGAGGACTATCCATAGCTACTCCAGAACAATGAATTTGTGTTGCTGTAGTGTTAATCATACGTTACTGCATATTTCATTTTCTTCTTTATTATAATTTATTTTCTTCTAGCTTGGAAAAATGATGATGCTGATGATAATTGTTATTATTTCTGGATATTTGCCTCTGAACATTATGCATGGAAAACGAAAAGTACATTAAATACGAAGTTTGGTACATACATTTAACTATTTGTAACTAACTTCAATTATCTTAGAAGAAAATGATGCAAATTTTTACTTTAAATTGCTGAGATAGATTTCGTAAGTTCTTGCTCACAATTACAGTCACAAACAACTGCGTTGTCAACGCTACCATTACTAGAGGTCACTGCGTTTTTG
This sequence comes from Mantis religiosa, assembly GCA_030765055.1. Lineage (NCBI taxonomy): Eukaryota > Metazoa > Arthropoda > Insecta > Mantodea > Mantidae > Mantis > Mantis religiosa. The sequence goes on along the minus strand of JAUKNK010000222.1, from coordinate 101,175 downwards.
ATGGTATTACCAAAGTCTGAAAACGAAATCAACTTAAAAACAGAATCGACAACTGTTGTGAGCGAAGATGTGAACAAGAGTTTATGAAACTGATCTCAGCAATTAATAAGAAAAAACTACGATTTTCTTTTAACATATGTGAAATGCACTGCTAAAAATGGTGATATTTGTTGTTTCACTGTAGCTAGCTTTACTTTTTACGTAACCGAGTTTGGTATTTAACTTCAGTCTTTCAGGGATACGACACGAGCACCTTCAAATAAATCTCCCTCTATCAAACGTGCCATTGGTACAAATTTTGCCGAAAATTTTAATTGTGTTTAAAATGGCTCTTAATATTTTGGGCTAAACTGCCGCAAGTTTAATATATTTTCATAGGAAATGAAGCATATATCTCAAATACGTCTTAAGTCTGCTTCATTATGACTTACCTCAGGTAACTGGTAAACTGTAAATTGTAATACTTAGACAAAAGTTTAACTATACAAAAGATACAGATCTGTTTTCCTAAATATATTCTCTAACGTTTCGAATTTTAAATAATTCAGTTTTTATAGGCATGCGATTTCAAAGTCAGCAATTACCATAATAATCCTTAAAAATGTGACTATCCCTTTAGTTTTTACCGTATTTTTGTGATACTTGTAACAAAATGTGTAATGAAATTTTACTTGGAGTAACACTAGGTTGTCTGAAAGAGTGGGTGAATGGGACGCCAGTTTATCACTTTCTGTCCGAAGTGACCCTGTGACTTAGGTCCTTGTTCCGCACATGTTTTGCTATCGGTTGTCCATTCACGGCCGACATCTTCCAGTCTTAACAATAGACCACTATTTTTCCTCCTCTCTCTACAGGAACACAATAGCTCTCGTACTCTACCTCACAAAAAGTCTGCTCCATTCGTTTCTTTTTTTTTACGCCTTTTATCATAACTATAAGAAAGGAGGCCATTGTAGGACCAATGCGTTTTAAAAAACAAACTGCATTCGTTTAAAGAAACATAAAACTGAACTTCAACATTTCACATAAAGTAACAGATATGTTTCATAGCTGCACAGATATAATATTACCTTCCATATTGTATTGGTTTCTAAACTGAAAATGTATATACTTTGCCTACGTTAAATATTATGGTTTAGTCAGATTACATATATACAGGGCGATCACAAACAGCCCTTCGCGTTTTGAACACATCTAACTTGAACATAACAAAACTCCCCAACATGAAACTACCTTACAGATGTTCCATGTAATCTTTTGGGACACATCAGTCTTGGAGTTCCAAATAATGTTATGGCCAATTAGTGTGATGTACGCTTGGTCTTCTAAGCAGTTTTGTGCTTAAGATCTGTAACATAACCCAGTACAAAGAAGTCAAGAGGTGACAGATCTAGAGAACAAAGTCTATCATCATCATCATCATCATCATCATCATCATCATCATCATCATCATCATCATCATCATCATCATCAATCCGTTTGTACTGTGACTTTGTGGGTTCGTGAAATGAAAAGTCCAATTTCACCACTCAAAAATGTTCTTTATTTCCACCGACTTACAGTTAAACACTTGCCAATTACACAAAATTACGTAATGCACACAATTACGATTCACCAGTTCGTCCGTTATCGTTCCGATGCACGTACACGGCGCTACTTCACTAGCACGTCAAACACTAAATGACTCACTCCTAATTGAAGTCCCTTTTATAGGAATATCCTGCTGTTCTAGAAGTCTCTGGTTTTCCGCAAATTACCCGAACGTTCCATAGGAGAGGAGAAGGGGAGAGAAACTTCGAGGGACAGGTGACATTTCCCTCAATTAGTGACAGAGACCGATGAGTGGGCGTGGCCCAGTGCCTAGGGTCCCTCCCAACTGTCGCCTGTCCGTCCCTTCCCTAATTGGGTGACAGTACAGTAGATGGCAACCCATTGGTGGAGTCAAGAAGTTCACATTTACAAGCCTCTGCGCCATCTGCCCACCGTCGTCCTGTAACGTGAAAAGGAGGACTACCGCGGTACAAGACAGCACTCTAGTATTAGCCTTGCCGACTACGCAAAAACAAATAGTCGGGGATCGAAGTCGGGATCCCCCAAATTAAAACCTCACGCGTAATTGCGGAATATCATGGTATCCCTAATAACAATCTACTTAAAGTCGAGATTTTGAGCTGTTAAATGTACTTAATAGTAGCCATCCAATACTTCTTAAGTTTACTGCGGCGTGCCCCATTTTTCTAATTTAGCTCCACTAGTATTTATTTTGTTTTTCTAGATCATCCGTTGTTACATGTTCAGATAAGAGGGCTGTTCAATAAAGAATGATCACAACAATTTTTTGACAACGTACCTTTGCTCACCCTCATAATTTAGATGGTAGTTCTCAAAATAGTCTCCCCTGAATGCCATGCACTTGTCCCAGCATTTCTGCCAGTATTCGAAGACACCATTTTTTTTAGAGTTCCCTCAAAATCTCCTCCGCAGCCTTCACCACTGCTTCTGATGGATAATGCCTCCCACGAAGGCGCCTCTTCAAGTTAGCGAATAGAGAAAAGTCACGTGGGGCTAAATCCGGACTATAGGGAGGGTGAGGGATGCACTTCACGCTTATTTTTGCAAGATATTCAGCAATAGCATTGGCAATATACGGCCGCGCATTATCGTGTTGCAGCATCCCGCCCGCTTCACGGAAAGGTGGTCTTAAATGCCCGATATGGATTTGAGATGATTTCAGGACATCCCTGTAGCATTGTTCAGTTACTGATGTGTGCCTAGGCACAAAATGCTATTAAACCATTCCATGAATATCAAAGAATGAGATGACCATAAGTTTCGCAGCAGAAGCAATCACTTTTGCTGTTTGGGGGGCTGGTGATGGAGATTTCCGCACTGAGCTTTGCTGCTTGCTCTCAGGATCAAAATGATGTAGCCAGCAGTGATTACGTTTGACATAAGCTCCGGATTTTCCTCTAACATCAACTTTAACTGCATGCAGCTGCAAATGTCATTTTGTTCGGGAATCAAGTCTTGGAACAAATCGTGCACAAATACGTGTCATATGTAATGCTTCTGTCACCAACCTGTGGGTGGCACCTAATGATATATTCAGTATTTCAGAAAGTTATCTTAAGGTAATTCGTCGATCCTCTCTCACATTGGCAGCAGCAGTGTTGATGATTTCTTCCGTAGGAGCAATAACTGGGGCACCGGGTCCAGCTTCCTTTGAATTTGATTGTCTCCCCTCTTTAAACATTTTAAACCACCTTCGAGCTGCACAGAAGGGAAGACTTTCCACAGGCTTCCTGTAACATCGTATTCGCCTCAACTGAAGATTTGTTGAGACGAAAGCAGAATTTTAAAGCCGCATATTGTTCCTGGTTTGTTACTTCCATTGCAGCGTTAGGCGATACTGAACACCGGTGGCAACCAGGACTACCAACAAAAAAACTACCATGGCGTGCTTGATTCACATTATATGCTAACAGAATATAATAAGTTTGGATTTTAGTGCGAAGTATTATGACGGTAAAAAATTACGTTCATGCTTTATTGAACAGCGCTCGTATATTACCTGTGGCGGATGATCTAAAGATCTTTGGTTCCGCTTAATCTATATCTGATTGAGGAAAACTTCAGAAAGACCTGAATGCATTAAATAAATAGAGCAAAGTAAATAATCTTCCTTTTAATATCTCAAAATGCCAAGCTATGGTTTTCTCTAGACTTAAAAAGAATATTGTTTTTGACTGTAAAATAGTTGCAGTTAATTTAAAAGTTTTAGAAAAAACAATTAATTTGGCAGTTATCTTTATTAAGGGTCTATCATTTAATGAACACATCAACACAGTACTCAGTGTAGCATAGAGAAATTTGGGATTCATTATTCGCAACTCATCCAACTTCAAGGACATTCGACATTTTGTAACATTATATAATTCATTTGTAAGATCCAGAATCGAATATGCTTCATTAACTACGTCCTTCAACATTTAGTCATATCGAACGATGAATGAAATGATGCTCAATGCATTCGGGGTCCATGGAACTTAGCGTTACCCGACATTCGTCTTTCAGGATAAGGCAAAACCCCAGAAAAACCTTATACAGGTAACTCACCCTGACCGAGATTCGAACTTGGGACCTCTTGAACCTGAGGCAGACATGCTACCATCTACGCTACCAAGGCGGGCTGCTTATACCATAAAATGTATTACACTTACAGCAGTTATTCAATATAACTTTCTAACGTATTGTCACCCAATTATCGGAAGGCATGACCAACTGTAGCTGGGTAGGGCACAGGAGGCATTTAGACCACGCCCACCCATTTATCTTGTAACGCTAACATAGGGGATGGTTAGGAAAGTGTCACTAGGCACTGTACCGTCTCTTTCCCCTTCCCTGACGTCTGGAACAGTCGGGATGTTCTGAGCCACGAAACTTCCAGAAACAGCGATCTTTCTATATAAGGGCTGCAGTGGACGAGTCCGTTCAGTTCTTGGTGAGCAGCCGTGAAGAGCGCAGTGCTAGCGAACGGACTGGAAGACTGTGTACGTGTATCAGAAGAGTCGTACATGATTGTGAGTGTAGAGTGGACCTGTGGCAGACGAAATGGTGGATTGTAATTGTGTGCGCTACGTAATTCTATGTAATCGGCAAGTGTGCCAACTGTAATTTGGTGGAAATAAAGAACATTTTGAGTTTGTGCAATTGTAATTTCAATTTCACAAACCAACAAAGTCACAGTATGCGTTTTTCAGAACTTTTCATTATTTTCATATCATATAATTCATTTCTTCATTTATTCGGATTTAGAAGTCTATCACATAGGAGAAATTGTAAGTTATTGCTCTTCCTTTACAAACTACTTCATAATATGATTGAAGACCCTAACCTAAGAAAATTAATACGTTTTTTCCTTACAAATGTTGCACCCAAGAGATTTCGTAACAGTTTCCTTCCTCAGAAGGTTAATACTGATTGATATAAATACAGGGTGTCCATAATTGAGTATCGGGCTTTTAACTCTTTATAATATTTATTACACTAAAATTACAGTTATAAATGATAACTCAAATGATAAAGCAACTCAAACAAGGCACCAGTGCGCCTGTGCTGCAATGTTTCTGCCGCAATCCGTTAGACAGCGGTAGTAGCAAAAGATGGTGAGTAGTAAACAAAAAGCGTTTTGTGTTTTGCAGTTTGCAAAGGCGGAATCTGTAGTTACTGTGCAACGTGCGTTCCGCATTAAGTTCGGTTATGATCCTCCTAGAGATAATAACATTCGTAGATGGTGTTATCAGCTTGAAGATACCGGCTAGCTTTGCAAAGGGAAGAGCATGGGACGACCAAGAGTAAGTGAAGAGTCAGTTGAGCGAGTGAGAGAATCGTTCACTCGTAGCCCAAAGTAATAAGTCCGAAAGGTTAGTCGTGAATTACAAGTTCCTGTGTCGGTTGTTTGTACAGTTGTAAGAAAACGCTTACGGCTACGTCTTAACCGTTTACAGTTATTACAGGCTCTAAAGCCGACAGATCACGGATTACGTGGCAACTTCGCAAACGACATGTTGCTTCACGACGATGACGATTTAATGGATCATATTGTCTTCAGTGATGTCCACCTTAGTGTGCATTTTAACACTCATAATGTGTGCATCTGGGGCTCAGAAAATCCTCACGAGATGGTACAAGTGCAACGAATTTCCCCTAAAGTGAATGGTTTTTGTGCCGGTTTATGGGCCTTTCTTTTTTGGTGAACCTACTGCAGCTGGCACTTCTTACATTGATGCACTAGAGCAATAGCTCTTCCTCAATTGGAAGAAAATGAGCCAGAGAACTCCATTTTCCAGCAAGATAGTGCGCCACCTCACTGGAATAACAAAGTACGCGATTGGTTGAAAGTCACTGTAAGCTGGCGCTGGATAGGCCGTAAGGACCCCAATGACAGGGATTGATATGCATGGGCTCCTCGTTCTCCTGATCTAACGCCATGCGATTTTTACCTTTGAGGCTTCATCAAGGATTGTGTGTACGTGCCTCTGCTACCAGCTGACCTTCCTGAATTAAGAAACCTGATTGAAGCAGCTGTTGCTACAATTACTGAATACACACTTATCAACGTTTGAAAAGAACTCTGCTATGGACTTGATGTGTACCGTGTGATAAAGGGCAGTCAAATTGAACTTTTTTAAGGTTCTTGGTGAAACTGATTTGCTTTTTCATTTGACGTATCATTTATAAATGTAAGTTAAATGTAATAAATATTATAAAGGGTTAAATTCCGATTTTCATTTATATACACCCTCTATTTACCTACACATAGAACGCAGTCATTATACTGGGACTTCGTGGAAAAAAGTCTTGTTTTCAGAAATTTAAAATGCTCTTTATTGTAGTAAACAGGAACGTTGTACAACCGTAGCAGCAGTAAACAGACGTGACATACATAACAGCAGTATTCAAGGTCCTCTCGTTGCTTCCCTACACGTAAAAAGACGAAAAAAATCACTGCGGTACAATTCAAATGTCCACTGTCGCAATATTCATCACACAACTCACACAACTAACTAAATTAACTACTGACAACTGACTATGCTCTAACAGTTTACGGGGTTTTATACCTCCAGTTATTGTTCTAGAATGCAGTCGATCATTCGATAACAACCGCGACGCAGCGAGAAAAAGACCGAACTATCTAGACAGCACTGTCTCTTTCTCTCTGTGTCTTTCTCTCTCGGCAAGCGTCCAATTCTCCGCGCCAGTATCTCCTCCTTTCCTGCCCACGCGTAGCTCTGGCTCTGCGGTGGCTCCAACGAAACCATGGGACTGTTGACAGTACAATAAATTATATCCCTTAAAAACTGATATACTTAGTATGAAAATCAGAAACTTCGCTATATCCTCTGATTATTTATTACAAATATTAGAATGGCTGACTTATTGCACATGTGAAGCAATGCTGCCAAATTGTTCCTTTTTTGTTTTATCATATGTTCTGTAATGGATTTTGTGTTATTTTCGATACACTCTGTTCATATTGTAGCTTTACAGTGAAAATTGTAATTCGGAAAACTGTAATGTTTGCATTAAATACAGTCAGAAAGTCAGACGGACACGGAGGCGGAGAGATCGACAGACAGACACACAGACAGATAGATAAAGCATCTCGCGCAGTTAACATTCATGTATTTTGTACTGGAAGCCGAAAACATCACATGCTCCTAATTAGGGTTATCTACTCTAAATATTGCGGATGTGCTATTAAAACTTCCTACCTGTCCATGCATCACGGATTTCCGGCACCCAAAATCCTTGAAATCCAAATTCCTGCGTCATTATCGATCTACGGAGCGTGCAGCCAGGATGGAGGGAGAACCTTTAAAACGATTATCGAATAGGCGCCGCAGAGGCAGCTTCCCTGTAATTCAACTGTTCGGTTGTATTTTGTTCTGAATGTGTGTAACGCTTGTGTGATAAATTAACTGTGTTTACCAGCAACTTCTTGCGGTATGTTTACATGATAACAATTCTAAAATACACAAGGGTATAGAAAAGTACAAAAACCATTAACGTTTTTACCACTATACTGCTTTACTTTCTATTTAATCTGGAAATGATATTCCTCTCATTTTCTCTACCACCTCTGGTGGGGGTAGAATGTATTACAAAGCATTCAAGGATTAGATACCGAGCTTTCACAGAAAATACCGTTTCGAGGACCCGTAAATATAAAAATATATATTTTTTAAAGAAAGGTGTGTATATATTCCTGAACAGCATAACTGAAAAACAAACAGTACGCTGCCCGCCTCGGTAACTTGTCTGCCCCAGTTCAAGAGGCTCCGGGTTCGAATCTCGCTTATGGTGAGTTACCTTGATAAGACCTTTTCCGCGGTTTTCCCTTAACCTAAAGGAGAATGTCGGGTGACTAAGCTCTATGTGCCCTGGACTGATTTGAGCATCAATTCACCCATATCATTCATTTTCTGAACGAGTGCACTGTGATTGTAGGTGACTGTCTGGTAGGTGCATACGTTTTAGCAGCACGTCTTATTGGTGCTGTCTACAGGGACTTTATCCAGTACTCTTCCCAATCTACTTCACGAAAATTTGCCCCAGCAAATAAGAACAACACTTACATGAAGGGGTCCCGGCACATTTCAGTCGCATTCGAGATGCAGAGACTGGTATCTACCATGACCAATGGATAGGCACAGGAGGACCAGTTCCATGTCCTTCACGTTCTCCAAACCTCAATACTGTGGATTTTTACGTCTGGAGGCATCTTGAATCATTGGTTTATGGCGCTGCCATCCTTGATGCAGAAACGCTTCATCAACGTGCCACGGAAGCCTGCGAAGCCATTGGCCACCATCCCGGAGTTTTTGAAAGGATGTGACATTCCACGATCCGACGAGTAAGTTATGCATAGCAGCAAGAGGAGGACATTTCAAGCATTTATTACGAGTTTGTGTGTTGTAAGTGTACCACTATGTTGTACACCACCTAACGAGAGAACAAAAATTTATGGGACGTATGTTCATATGATCTTTTTCCTTCTTTTGGAGTAAGAAGCCCTCACCCGAAGTTTATCGAAGTATTTCAGAAATATCCTGTATATGGCATTTTTTAAATTCGACAGTACAGTTTTGGAGAAAACTAAAGCTTTTTAAAAAGGTTCTATGTAAAGATATTTTGGATAGGTGGATTTGCTTGAATTTTTGTCGTATATCTGAAAGACAGTGAACTTAAATAGCAGATTTCATATTTGTTAGTTCAACTTTTCGTTTTTGAGTTATGTTATTCGAAGTAACACATCCAGTATACAAGTACTTACATACATTCAGGTCACAATATCCGAAATATTTTCTTAAATGTTTATTAGAGAGAGAGTCTCCATTTCAGGTTTACTTTTCCAAAAGGGTCTTGCAAAACGAGTATCCCTGTCAGCAGACTAGAGTTCCTCTTCGGCCTTAGCAAACCTTTCTCTAGTTGCTTGGGTTTATGCTTTCTAAATAAGAAAGTCAGGTACATAATCAAACATTGCTTATCCACCTAACATCTGGAGTGGTAAGTCTGGAGTTGAGGTGCAACGTGTCTAATGAAGAAAATAGATGATTTCTAGAGGGCTTTGACATATGGTCCTTGAGGTAAACGGATATGATTTAATGAACAGAAAGGTTAACGTACTTTGACGTTTTAAAAAGGAGTAACAGATGTATATGTTGCACGCTGTACAGAAAAGAAAGACCAACAGGTTAGGGTATGTTGTAAAAAGCAGAGGACTTCTCCTAGATGCCATTGAAGGAAGAATAAAAGGAAGGGGAACACTGGAGAGAAGGAAAAAACTGGGATACTAGATCACATCGAGAAGAAGGGGAGCTATGGAGAGTTTTAAGGTACAGCAGGAAATGGAATGAGTTTGAGAGTGGAGTTTCACATAGAGGCAGAATCTGTTGTAGGGTAAAAGTCCAGAATTGATTACGTCATTCCTTGATATGCGACACTTCTAATGCCGTCTTACAATATCTGTGCCCTTAATGAAATATTGTAACATTGGCGATCGGGAGGAGTACCTTGTAGAGATTGAGCTGTTATCTAATGTGAGCTGTTATCACCACTGTTATCTAATGTGAGAGGGGCATGAGGAGTAAGGCCGTCAGGGGTGTGATCAGACGTCACGAAGCGTGCTGTATTGTTACCACGCAAGTATCGTTCGAGATTGGTCCAACAGTTAATTGGAAGTCATTCGACCAATGGAAATTCTCCGCACCCTACAGGCTATATAAAAGACGATGTGAAGCCTTGCGAGTGAGTTTCTAAAGACTTTCAAGTTCACGGCTCCGTGCAAAGGAGTTGATGCAGTGAAGCAGTTCGCGAGGTAGTCAGTTAAGTTACTCAGTGGACAGAAAAGTGCTGTACGTTCAAAGATGCGTCGTAAGGATTCAGCGGGCAATTTTAACCAGAAATTACGCAATTGAGTGGGGAATATCACAACTGTTGTGTTCAAAGTCTGCGTGCAGCACCGTATGAGAGTTAAAACGTTGTTTTTGTCGGATATATTACTTACAATACAAGTAGGTGCATGCTGAAGGGATATAAAGGAATATTAAAGAGATACGTTTAGGCTTTGTATTTGTGTAACAGGAGACGGTGATAGTGTGTTAGGATTGCGCTAACAATTTTGGCGGCAAATAAAGAAGCTTAAGGTGAACTTCCTCTTTCATATTCTGTGTTTTTGTCACAACATGTTGCTGGTTGCTACAACAGTGAAGTATGTGATTTTTATCTCAGAGTATGAACATAGGTACACAGTATGGCTTTTTTAACTTTCTTTATTTAAATTAAGATTTAACAGCATGTTCCATTGCACTAGCAATACTACATAAATTCAATATTTATATTTAATAATTTTAGACCATATATGCAAAATTCAGTATATACTGAGTTCGTTTTTGTCTGTTTGCAGAATTCATCCTAGTATTCTTGCTATTAAAGTACAAAATAGTATTGTCATATATTATTTGTCATCAGTTTACAAGTACATGGAATAATACGATTATTTGTCTAAGTTTATACAGAAAAATCGCCAATAATATACATTAGAACCATAGTTCTTATTTTTAGTTATGTTACTACGTATACGGCTGGGCGAGACTTAGATATTATTTTAATCTTGTTATTTAACATTAATTTCCTTTGCCTTGATTTTGAGCACAGTACGTGTTCATGAATAAGCCTCAATTTTGCTGGCTAACAAAAACATGTACTTTGGAGTATTTCAAGAACTTCACATGAATCAGCACAATCTCACTTACGTAAACACTAATTGGGAGCCACAATAATTTGGAGAAGTATAATAATGCTTAGCTAGCTTTGGAAACGTCTTTGTGGCCCCTCTAGCGTGGGAAATGCTGATTTAGCTGTTAGCTGCCATTTTGGCAGCACCTATATATAAAGTGCTGGCGGGGACATTCGCGGAACCTATTGGCGGGGCATTCACGAGACATTCCTGGGTGGTTTATCTGCACAAGGGTTTACTTAAAGTGTTTTTGAGAGTAGACCGACAGCCAGGTGCTAGGAAACCAAACATTGCTTGCCAGTAAGCACGAAACTCAGCCATCTAAGCAACCATGTAATGTAATATTTCATCTGCACCCCTGATCTCTGAAAGATCCAGGGAGTGTCATCTACTTTTGTTAAAACACTTAAAATACATTTATCAGTTTGGTTTTAACTTGAATTATTATCTCTACCTTCCTCTCAGGTAGCTACACCAGCCTATAACTCCTAGTTCCAGCACTTACGTCCCAAGTTGCTGTATAGCGGTGTAAGTAAACTCCTCATTATCTCCCTTATAACCCTATACGTAGCAATATTTAACATGCTAGTTTTTGTCCTGTTTCTACTCTTGTTACTATTTACACTAAGGCAGTACAGCTATGTAGAAGATTAATTTAACAGACTATAATGAGTGACCTATTTTGAGCGAGTTTTACGATTGTTTGAGGATGCATATTACACCGCTTCTATATCATAGCACTCAATATTGTATCATATGCTGATTTACGGCATATCAATATATTTACGTTTGAAATGACCGTTTTCGTAATAAACAAAAACGTAAGTTTCCGTGAATCGCTGAAATGCTAAGCGTGAATCGTCTTGGGGCTATCGCCGAATGTCTGATAAACCATGCGCGGTCTTTAGTGCTACGTACAGCTGATAATCGATCAGAAAAGGTACATCGATTTAATCCTCTTTTCTGCCAACTATTTCAGGGCCACCACACCAGCTCATACACTACGAGTTATTAAATAATTATTGTCACCCGAACATTGGAATTCACGATAGGACTAGCTGGCAGGTAGGGCCACACGGGAAGCATTCCGGTCACGCCTACCCATTTATCTGTGTAACGCTAACGAAGGGGCTGGTTAGAAGAGCGGCACGAGACCTGTACCGTCTCTTTCCCCTCCTCCTGACGGCTGGAACCTTCGGGATAATTCACTGAGCCGCGAAATTTCCACACAGCGATCTGCGTATATAAGGGACGCAGGGACGGTTCAGTTCAGTTCTTGGCGAGCAGCTGTGAGGAGCGCCGTGCTAGTAAACGGACTGGAAGACTATGTACGTGTATCAGAGGACTGGACCTGTGACAGACGAACTTGTGAATTGCAATTGTGTGCGCTACGTAATTCTGTGTAATCAGCAAGTGTTCTAACTGTAATTCGGTGCATATAAAGAACATTTTGAGTTTGTGCAATTGGACTCTTTAATTACACGAACCCACAAAGTCACACTATTTTTTTATCATCTGAACAAATTCTCAATTTGTTCTTTTTAGTTTTTAAAAGTGACATACTTGTGTGTTTTAATGTAATTCTGTGATATCTAAACGTGACAAATTGTAATTAACAAAATGCTGAGTTAATATATTTTTTGTTGGCTGAATTCGTGGGAACATACAATGCCTTAGAAGCAATTGCTTCACCTCAAGACATAATTCTGCTGCTATTGACTTCTTATTCACTGGTAGAATCGTAACTTATTGTATTTAACATGGATTTTAAAATGCGTATGTTATTTATTACACTTACGAGGGCTGTTAAAAAAGAATAATCATACTTCTGTTAGATTAATGTAAAACAAACATTCCGTACTAGTTTCATTGTTGGTATTCCTGGTTCCCGCCTGTGAGAACCAGGCAAGTTCAGACATGCTCAGTATCGCCTACCTCTGCAATTTAGGTAACACGCGAAGAACAACATGCGGCTTTGAAACTCTGCTTTCGTCTCAAATCTTCAGTTGAGGCCTATACAATGTTACAGGAGGCATATGGAGAGTCTGTTCTTCCTACAGCACAGTTCAAAGGTGGTTTAAAATGTTTAAAGAGGGGAGACAATCAATTTCAAAGGAAGGTGGACCCGGTGCAAAAGTTACTACTCTTAAGGAAGAAGCCTTCAACACTGTTGCTGCCAATGTGAGAGAGGATCGATTAATTACCTTAAGATCACTTTCTGAAATACTGAGCATTTTATTGGTTGCCACCCAAACGTTGGTGATAGAAACATTAAACATGAGACGTGTTTGTGCGTGATGGGCTCCAAGACTGTTGATTTCTGATCAAAATGACATTCGCATGCAGGTCTCCAGGCAGTTAAAGTTGATGTTAGAGGAAGATACGGAGTTTCTTTCAGATGTAATCACTGCTGATAAAACTTTGCTACATCATTTTAATCCTGAGAGCAAACAGCAAAGCTCAGTGTGGAAATCTCCTTCATCACCAACCCCCAAAAAAGCAAAAGTGATTGCTTCTGCTGGGAAAGTTATGGTCATCTCATTCTTTGATATTCATGGAATGGTTTATCAGCATTTTTTACCTGCACACACATCAGTAGCTGGACAATACTACAGGGATGTCCTGAAAACATTGTAAGTCTATATCAGGCGCAAAAACCATATTTCCGTGAAGCCGGCTGGATGCTGCACCACGATAGTGCGCGGCCACATATTGCCAATGTTGTTGCTGAATATCTTGCAAAAATCAACGTGAAGTGCACCCCTCACCCTCCCTACAGTCCTCATTTATCCCCATGTGACACTGTTTATTCCCCAACTTGAAGAAACTCCTTCGTGGGGGGGTAATATCCATCATCAGATGTATTGATGAAGGCTGCGGAGGCGATTTTGAAGGATCTCTCAAAAATGGTTTCCAGCATATCTTTGAAATCTGGCAGAAACACAGAGAAAAGTGCATCGCATTCAGGGGAGACTATTTTGAGAAGGACCAACAAAGTTATGAGGATGAGGAAAGGTACGCTGTCAAAAAGAATTGTGATGGTTCTTTATTGAACAGCCCTCATATTTAAGTGCGTCTTTATCATTTCTATAAAGAATTTTAACCATAATTTCTGTAACAAAATAGACAACGTAACGCTGTTCTGTTGAGGTGTAACATACAAGTAGCTGCCTGGAGTTCAAAACCATGAAAAGTTATATCAGATATGTTAAATGTAAAGTTAAAATAAACGTCACGAAAGCAAAAAGCAATTTTAAATGGAGGTTTTAAAGAGTTGAGATGTTAAAATGTTTATGGATGCAGCATTGAAGTGCTTTGAAGTACCCTGTAGAAAGGGAGGTAAGAGGGGTGGGTCTCTCCTCTCAAAAGGAAACATTTCTTTCTCATTAATTTGGCACCACATTCCCTTTCACTTCTAGTTTTCTGTGTATAAAAATCTCCAAGTCAACTTTGGGGGCAAAGAATTCAAGAAGGAACTGAAAGAAGTAACAGGAAAGGCCTTTTTACTAAAATCTGCTTGCCGCTCTCTTATACAGCTGTTTTTATGTCCCCCGTTGTTTATTTGTGTTCACTAATTAACCTGGACATAAACGCAGTGGAACCCGATTTGTACACTTTTTGTGTATTATTGATAAGTATTTCAGTTGGCTCATCAAAGGTTTATCTTGTAAGCTTTGTAGTTAAATTGACATAGATGTACTTCACTCTGCCGCTCAGCTGTGACAGTTGCAAAACTGCAATGCATTCAGTGTTGACGTATCATCGAAATAATTTGTTTTTAAGTTTCACGAAGCCTAGAACAGATGAATAATAACGTAATATATTATCAATGCAACACAGATGTACGTTGTATATGTGGCAAGTCTTACGATGCAATTGCCATTACTGAAATGGAAACATGGAACTGGGAGTGACCACAAAACTTACAAAATTTGATCGTATTACCCTTCTTTCTTTTTCCATAAAAATTACAGCTGGGTGTAAATCCACTGTGTTTATTTAGGCAAACACATAGATGTACCTTAACTTATTAAATGTTACGATGCACTTGCTAAAATGTGAGCTATAGCTTGACAATCTGTACTGTAATACTTCACGAGGCGTCTGTTATGTCGCCGAAGCATTGTTGTGCGGTGGGTCACGGCCTGCGCGTGGGCGCGGAGCTGGACGCTTGCCGAGAAAGAGAGGGAAACAGAGAGAGAATGAGACAGAGATAGTATGGAATTTCCCGTTGCCTTCACGATTGTTATCGAAAGACCAACTGAATTCTAGAACAATGGCTGGAGATATAAAAGCCCGCAAATTCACAGTTGTCAGTCAGTTGCTAGTGAGCTGTGAATTGTGAGTTGCAGTTGTTCAGTTTAAGAGTTGTGTGGGGGCTTGAACTGTACTGCAAGTGATTTATTGTGTTTGTTTACTTGTGGTCGTGAAATAACGAGAGACCTTGAGCACTGGGTTTGTGTATGTTACGTCATTTCGCTGCTGTAAGGGGTGTACAAAGCATCATGTTACTGAAATAAAGAGCATTTTAAATTTCTGAAAACAAGACTTTTAATTCTACGAACCCACAAAGTTACAATATTGTTATCTGATAGCTGTAGATAAATTCAGGAATAAATCTAGTCTGATCAGTAACATATACCCAAGGTTTTGCTAGGCTTCAGTGAGTTAGTAGTGGCATTAATGTACAAATTCGTTATGGCAAAGGTTAAAAAGTTTTGTATTAATTTCCTTTGGAGTTAATATTTACGAAGTGAAACTATTAATCTAAACTGTAGGTAGATGTTTCTGAGAAATTAATATACAAGATTACGTTACACAAATATTACGGTATGTAGGGTAGTGGTGGCCTCTCTGCGGTCCATAGAGAAATAGTGTAGCTTAAAAAGCCCTACCCACGCTTGTGCACGTCAAACCCCAAGGGCAGGACTATCGAGCACCTCGGTTGGATCGACAGTGACCTAGCACTCCATGTCTAGCTCTGCACGCTGGTAAATGAAGACGCACACCAACCTGTTGTGGTTTTCGAAATTCACTATCCTGCCGAGTCCAACTCAATCTAAACAACTTCCTCATTGGAGGAGCTACAACGTTTGTCCCAAAGTATATCTAGTAACGCCAGTGTTAAGGGACCGTAGTGCTTGCATCACACCAACTGTCGAGGTAAGAACCCCTTACGTCCGGCTAAGTTAGTTCACCCACTCGGGAGGCATATAAAGATCCCGTGAAATCTATAGGCTCCGTATCAGTCGCAGCCGAGAGTGTTACGGCCACGCTACTGAGGATGTTCGACACAGTTTCGAACGAAACTGTCTGGAAGATTTCCTACAAGATCACGGCCTACAAGCCCGTGTAATGATTATCTACCAAATGAAAACCTACGCACCACAACGTTTTGTAATTTCTGCACTTCTTCATCATATAAAAAGTTTAGATTTGCCAGTCAATGCAGACACATTAACGCTATTTTGTGACGGATGTGGTAGACAAAACCGCATAGCACATATCGTTCACATAATGTGTCACTGGCTTCAGGCTGAATCCGCTCTCCACATTTCGAAACTTCAAATGACTTTCCCCGTAAGAAGCTATAGCTTCATATCACCAGACCGGGTCTTTGGACCTGTTGAAAAGATTCTTCGGAAGTTCTCAGAAATAAAGACAAAAGAAGAATACGTGAAACTATATACTGAAGTGGGAAACGTGCGAGAACTTGGAAAGGATTGAACTGTTTTTAACATCAAAAATTTGCGAAGTCCCTACACCAAATTAAAGGCATTGTTTATGCTAAGAGAATTGACATTCAAAACCATGTAACAAGGTAAGGGGATACAGAGACAAAGGTGAAATTTCTCGCTAATTACACATTTGAGTCTTCTATGGAATCGCGAGTGTGAACACTGGTTTAGAAAGGGAGGAAAGAGGGTGCAGTTCAGCTAAAAGAGATAAGTGGGAAACGACCTTTGTCTGAAGAAAAAATAAAGAATGTCATTAACCTACTTGGAAACATTACGGCACTGACTGGAGGAATAATGCCAGACTGCATTGGTACGGTCAAGTTCTGGATAGTGAACTATCTCATATGGAATGATGAAGAGGAACAAAACGTATGTGACTATTTAGATTGATGCCGAAATTAAATGATTGCAATAAGTAAAGAATCATGATGGATTTCAAAGGAGTCTTGTATGTATGTTACGACACGAACAGTGCAGTTGGTTGAGTTGTTATAATAAAGGAAATGTAAGAAACAGTGTCCTTAGCAGACTTCTAAAGGGTAGCACTTGACTTTGTTGAATGGGGGTATTCTTTGGACCCTTCATAATGGCATGGCAAAATAATCACAAAGGGAATTTTTGGTTGAATAATGGGCTTCCAGAAAGTGAAAGCTACACAACCACGCCTAGCTGTGAGGATAGTTCGTGGCTGGGAGTCAATTAGGGCAGTCCACTTCTTCTGTCTTGGTCGAGGGCAGACCAGAAGTGGTGAGAGAAGATATTTGTCGGTTCATATGTACGTGAAGAATGAATTAAGTTTTGTCGAGTAATAAGCATTTCATAACCAGTAACTATAAACAGTGATATGGATAGCCCTTGGTCGGCAACTTCAAGTTCAATGTTCTGATAAAAAGAAGCAGTCATTAAACCAGTTTGAAACGGGCATTCCAGTGTAATTAAAACCATACTTCTCAGACATATCCACGCATACCCTGGGAGAAACCTCGATGAAAAGAAGCAGTCATTAAACCAGTTTGAAACGGGCATTCCAGTGTAATTAAAACCATACTTCTCAGACATATCCACGCATACCCTGGGAGAAACCTCATTGCTTTACCCTGAGCTAAACACACATTTGCTTCAAACCGTCGCCCCCAACGTGGAACTATTTGCTCGCCAATATAATTGTTTCAAGATGATGACTGTAGCATTCATATATAACAGATCTTGAGGCTTTTAGATATTTCGTACTGAAATAATAGATTTTAAACTGTTCCTGGAAAATACAATTCAAAAACCTAATATGTCCTATTCTTGAGAAATTAATCAATTGAGATGGCAGATGAATAAAGATGAACATTGAATGAAATAGTCTATTACTAATCCTAAATGGAGGGTATGAGGTTGACTTATACATGCGGAGCCATTGATGGTGCATACATGAACTACTCCACATGCATAAATAATCCTTAGTATACTTTCAGGATTGGTAAAATACTAATTCATTTAGAGTGGATCTTTACTCAGCTGCCACCTCAAGAAAATTGGGCTGTAGCCGTCCCTGCTCACTTCACTTACTTTAATTTTTTTTTTTTTTTGTTAGTTTACGTCCTCCAACGTTAAGTCATATCGGACGATGATTGGAATAGGTGGAATGATGCTGAAATGAGCCCAGGGTCCATAGAGCTTAGAGATAGCCGACATTCGTCTTTCAGGATATGGGAAACCCCCGGAAAAAACCTTATCCAAGTAACTCACCCTGACCGAGATTCGAACTCGGGACCTCTTGAACGTGAGGCAGACATGCTGCCACCACGCTACCGAGGGGGGCACTTTAATGTATAGAACAGTAAAGCAATCAATGAATATAGCGGAAAGAACGCTTTTGTTTTCATTAGCAAGACAGTCTTTTTTGAACAAAACTGGATATATCCATTTTTTATCAAATCGGAACATTGTTTTCGCTCTCTCTCAATAACTACAACTAAGTTTTACACTTATCTAATAGTTTAGTCTTCACTATATATTATCACGTTTAATTGATATTACTCCTGAAAAATTCTATTACAACAGGTTCATCACATTGGTTTTAACACCCTAAGTGCAAGCACTTAGTTCTTTTCAGTCTTCGTACTGTGTTACTATTTGCTAACATACGCAGTACTATCCAGCAACGTAAAGCAGCTCCCTGAAAGGAATGCGCTCCCTTACACAGTGGGACAAGGACAGCTAATGTGTGTGACAGAGAACACATGCCACACAAGCAGCAGAACCGTTAAAAACATGCGCCCTTTTCAGTCTGTAAACTAAAACCGATTCATTCACAAAAGTAGAAGCCATCAGAATGTTTTTGAATGGTCTGTAATTGAAATTCCATGGGGTGTCATAAACCTGTCATAAACCTCTCCAATCCCCCTGCGTCTCTGACCTCGGAGACCTTCTCTCCTGTGGCATAATATACCTCTGTATTTTCATGTACACGTAACCGTCTTTCGTTTTTAACTGCAGCAGCTTTAATTTCTTCACTGACAATTTCTATATTCAAGTCCCTGTGGATATTGTCATTGCGTACATACCAAGTTGCCTTTACTATAACTCTTAGTATCTTTTTCTGAATTCTCTAAATGGTTTCAACATTCGTTTTCTTCGTGTAACCCCATAAGGGTGTGCCGTACTTCCATACAGGTTTCAGCACTTGTTTATAAATCAACAGTTTGTTGTGTTGACTTAATACTGAAGAAAGTGCCAGTAGTCAATAATGTTTGCTAAACCTTACATCTAGTTTATTTCTTTTCGTTTTACATGCGATTTCCAGTTAAGCTTTTCATCTCGTTCCAGACCTAAATATTTTACCTCTTCTTCATAGGGAACAGTTTGTCCATTTAGTTCAATGGGTACTTTTTCTGTTTTCCTGTTGGTGAAACTTATATGGAATGACTGTTTCAATTAATTATATTCACCATTTTTTGTCCAAATACTGACTTTGCTGATTTTTGTTTTGAGATTTTCCTGTAGCATCTTTAATAGTGTCACCTACTGGCATTACTGCTGTGTCTTCGGCAAAAGTCGACATCTCAGGTTTCTCATCTTGTGGAACGTCTCGTGTATACAAGAAGTATAATATAGGTCCAAGTACACTATCCTGTGGCACTCCCGCAGTGATATCTTTAACACTAGAAGGACCGAACCCGTCTTTTTGGATGATGCGCTGGTTTAGAAGACTTATTGCTTGCTTATATTTTTTACCACACTTCCCATGTTCTACGACTTTTACTAAATACTTATGACAAACACACACACAAAGAATTAAGCATTTTGTACCTTTCTAAAAATTTGTACAAACAACCCCTACTATAAGGACCGCCATCCGTCATTTCTACGGGTACGGAAGTGTGAAGAATAGCTTTCGAGTCTGTCCACATCTGTTGTAGTTTTCCTTCCTGATTGGTTTATGACACTCTGCAAACCCTATGTCGATGAATAACAAAGATTTATTGTAAAAGTGGCGCAATTCGTGCTACCACTTATGTATTTACGAGGTTTTGAAGCAAAAAACTCTCCGTTAAATTTGTTATGGTCGAATCCCTGGGGACCACCATTTTTCAGGAACACAATGAGCAGAAAGAAATTCTGCTAACATTTTGAGGTTTATGCGATTTGATGACAAGGACACACGTTCTCAAAGACTAAGTACAGATCGCTATGCAGCTGCTACTCCTGTCTGGAATCCTTTTATTGTCAATTCCTTGCAGTGTTACATTCCAAATGAAAATATCACTGTGGATGAGCAACTGTTTCCTTGCAAGGCTAGATGCTCTTTAATTCAATTTATGAGAAATTGACCGAACAATTTTGGAATAAAGTTTCGGCTTGCAGTTGATGCAAATTCAAAGTATCCTGTAAATTGTTTTCCTTATCTGGGAAGAACAGGGATGAATAGGAGCAGGCATTTATGTAACAAGTGCAGCAAGTATGTTTATGGACCATGTTTAGGGAACGCTGAATACACGTGTGTTAGGTGCTACGATGCTGCAAGTGGCTTTGAATGAGAGAAATGAGGTTTATAAGTGTCTTTCTAGTACATACTGTGGTATTCAAAATTTTATGTTGAAACCGGTGTGTTTGCTAAGGGAAGTTGTCCATTTCATATTTGATTATCGTATATCTTTGGATAACTTTTTAGGCTTAAAACGTTCATTCTACCATGTAGTTCTTCACACGAGGTAAAATTATACACTCGTGAACTGTCTAAGTAGTATTAAATAAACTGGTATGCATTCAAATTTCTTTACTATTTTAAAAAGGACAAAAAAACTGGAAACGTCAAAATGACGGGTTGTGCCTTCTCGGTAGACCATACTCGCCGGTCCTTCCAGTGTTAAATGTCAAGTATTCACTTCCTAGTTTAAATCGGAATGTTCTATCTTAAAGCAAAACATGTCCAAATATTTTAGCCATTAATTTTGAAAACTAAAAGTACTACATATGTGGCTTTTAAGTATTTGATAAAGAATTATTAAAACTCCAGCTACAGCCTTACACAAACATTTATTGCCTGGATATAACCTTTTTTTCCATTTCCTGAATATTTAAAGTGATGAAAATGTTCAGTTTTGAAGGAAAAAACGCTCCTCAACATTTAACTCTGCTCTCTCGGACTTGCCTTTAACACCAACTCATTCAAAGTCAGTATCGGCGCAGCATCTTCCGGAGCACGCTGTGTTCCTCTTGAACATGTAATTGGAAGCTTCTCTTGACGAAGCTGTAAAGTTTATAGTGACCGTCGTTGTCATGACGACGGGCCCTCCTTAATGAGCGTAATAGAGTCGTATAGTCCAATTTTATAATGACACCGAGGTGTTCACAGCAGAATCACCTCCTAACACGTGATTCATTCCACGTGGGGAAGATAGCTTTATGCCTCTGATTGGCTAAACTGAAATACTAACCTGTTTCCATTGAAGAATACGGTCACAAGTACACTGGCCTTTGACTGGAGTAAATTCTTCATGTTGCATCCTGGAAAATCACTAATCCTAAACACCAAATTTGGTTTAACCGACTTTTTGTTTTGAGGTTATGCTGTACAGACACACAAACGAACGGATATTTTCTAAAAGTTCTTCTTTATGTATTTAGTTAGTATCAAAATTTGAACTTTCATATCGAAATGCAACGCCATCTGTACCTGCTACTGAAAAATACGAGATTTGTTTTATATTTGCACCTATATTGGGATGTCATTTGAAAAAGCTGTTAGAACTTGATTTTGTTATTTCGCGTGGAGAAGTCAATTTGGTAAAGATGTTTATTGATGCACGTTAGGAATCCAATTTGATAAAAATGATGCCGGCGAGGTCTCGGATCAATTTTTATTTATAATTCAACTCCTCTAGGGAAATAACACTCCTTTTTCTAATTAAAGGGTATTTTTTATTTCCAGAGACAAACTAATACAATACACAACTATACACTTGCTCTCGACAATACCTTTCCCATCGGAACGAAATCCTGTTAGCCTCTCTCACAACAGTTTTTGCCGTATTTTTACGATCAACTATTTTAATAGCTAAACTTCCTCCACGTGTCTCTTCTACTTATATCCATAACGGTATTTATAATTTACTGCACAACCACTATAATACTTCTTTAAATTTGAATTAGCATTAAAAAATAAATAACTTCAGCCCGGGGCTGTCCATTAACAGCGTTTCATTATATACGTGGCACAAGTGAAGTGTAACTTGCAGAGTTTTCTCTAAGTGCTATCGCGAATTTTTCATGATATTTCGCACGAAAGTGATAAAAAAGAAGCTTCTGGAAACCACGGAATAGTTTGATTCAAATAGTAATTATTTCATCCTCAATTAATGGGGTAAATAGAGGTACTAACCTAGTTTCCTTAGGTAAAATTTTAACTTTTTCCTCAATTAATCATATTCTATCGTAATCCTATAACAACACTGGGCAACAATGAAAATACTTCGGGCTTAAAAATAGTGAATTTACATTTATTTCCGTCTACTGAATTCAGAAATCGCCGCAGAAGTGATAGATTAGCTCTTGTTTTAAAGATAAAGTTACATTTGATTTTTAGAGTGAAGATTTTAAATTTGGTGAATATTTTTTGGGGGGGTTGGCACATCTGTCAAAGAAATTTACAAAGAAATTTTGGAAATTAAGTGATGCAAAAGTTAAGGAAGACATTTTTGTTGGATCCATTTTCTCCACTCCCACCTAGACATTTTCTCTCCTAGTTGTGGAGCTGTTAGTGATGAACATGGGGAGAGATTCCATCAGGACATTTCTGTTATGAAACAAAGATATGAGGGCCGTTGGAATGAAGTAATGCTTGCGGATTACTGTTGGTCTTTGTATAGCGATTCTGCGGAACGCCATCACAAGAGGAAAGCTAAAAGACGACGAAGTTAATAAGCCACCACCTGATTCTCTTCAGACACGACTATCTGCGAAGTATTCTTTCAGCAATTTAGAACGCCTAGCATGTAATTACCAGTTTAAAAAGTAAAATGCACTTTCACTGTTATTAGCATGTATGTAATTAAAGTGTATCCTTTTCTCTTAATCCGTTAAATACTTCCACCTTGTGTATATCATAGAAACTAGAGATAATACAAATTTTTCATTGTCATATTTGTTTTTCTCAACCCAGATTTAGTAGGAATTGCCTCATGAAGTGCTCGAAACTTTCAAAAATTAGTTTTTTATTTACCTAGTATATTCATATAATAAAGAAAAAAAGTTTCGTCAAGAATGAAATATCTGAAGGAGTTGGAAGAGCAGCCAAAGCATTATTTGAAATTTTAGTTAACGGTTGTTTTTCGTAAATGTTTATACATTAGTTGTTTCTATCTCTTTTGAGTTATTCTTACAAACTATTTGCAAACTGCAAGGGCTCAGGTAACTGAAGCAAATAGTCATAAGTTTCAACAGTGACAACCAGGAATAAAAGAATAGCAACTTACCATTTTATATGTGTGATAAAATATAAGCAATTTCAAACGAAAATCAGCAAATATCTCGGAAGTACTTGAGGTCACAGAAATGTATTTGATACAGACTACCTGTTTTAAGTTAACCTTTATCTATCTCTAAAACTATATGATGAATATATAGAAGCAGGAGCACTTCTCGTAGAAAATACAGTTCACCATTGATATAATGAAGACTATACACTATCGACAAAGAAATATTTGATGCATCATACGAGGATGGCCTGAAAAGTTTCCTACCTCAACATGAAGATGGCAACACTCACAAATAAAACCAGTGAATTTCTCTGTTTATCTGTTGACAATTACTCACCAAAGTTTCAGACATTTTTGACGCTCAATTTTTATGTAACACACCTTTGAGTGAGTTGATGTGAGTGTTTTTATGAAAAAGGACAAATTCGAGTATCGAACTCTCATTAAATATTTGTTTTAGAAAGGTAATACGCCTACGCAAATCAATGTTGAGTTGTATTCTGTGTATGCGGACACTGCACCATCCCTTACCACAGTGAAAGTTTGAACAGCTGAATTTAAACGTGGTCTTAAGATCTTGGGAGACAATGAAAGTTCAGGACGTCCAAAACCTGCAACTGCCAACGAAAAGATCGCCAAAGTTCAACAAATGGTGCTAGACGACCGCCGAATTGAAGTAAGAGAGAAATCATAGGCTATGAACATGTCAAAAGAACGTGTTTGTCATATATTAAATCAACATTTAGGCATGACAAAGCTGTCCTCGCTTTGGGCGCCGCGTTTGCTCACGTTAGACTAAAATCGTGTTCGAATGAATTTTCCAACGCTCTGTTGGTGCAGTTTAGGCTCAATAAATCCGAGTTTTGGCACCGATTAATTACTTTAGATGAAACTTGGGTATCCATTACACGCCCGAAATAAAAATACAGCCCAAACAATGAACTGCAAAGAGGGAACGGGCTCCAAAAAGAGTAAACTATTTTTTTTTTTTTTTGGCTGGCAAGGTGATGGCGAGTGTTTTTTGGGATAGTCATGGAGTTATTTTAATCGGTTATCTTCAAAAAGGAAAAAGCATTACAGGAGCATACTACGCATTATTACTTGACAAACTGAGGGCAGAAGTTGCGGAAGAACGGCCACATTTGCAGAAAAAGAAAATTCTGTTTCACCAAGGCAACGCACCGTCTCACCTCAGCGGTTGCAATGGCGACAATCCACGAATTACAGTTTGAACTGCCTGACCGCCCGCCTTACTCACCAGATCTAGCCCCAAGTGACTTGTTTTTGTTCCCTCATCTGAAAATTGCTCTCGGAGGACAAAGATTTTCGTCAAATGAAGAGGCAGTCACTTTCGCGAACAATTATTTTGCAGAGAAAACCGCCGAGTACTATTTGGACGGGTTACAGAGATGAGAGTACCGCTGGGAGAAGTGTATAGGCTTACAAGGAGGCCATGTTGAGAAATGAAAAAAAAAAATGATCCTGAAAAAATATCTTGTATCTGTATTAGGTCGGAAATATTTCTGACTACCCTTGTACTAGACATAAGAAGAAATGCAACAGAAATTGTAACAGCGTACAGCATGGACCACACACTTAAGGAAAACGGAGTCTCCGAAATTAAGCTTTATATCCTTCAGTTAGCAATAAATGATTTTTAAATAATCTTTATGTGATTTCTTTTAGTATTTTGATGGTAGAAGGGCTTTCCCGAAGTATCTGATAGCAGTAATGATAGACTTTGAAGGGAGGGAAAAGACTAACGTATTACAACGTGGGTCTGGATATGCATAGTTAGGTAGTTATCTCATTAGTTGAAGTGCTCTGTTCATCTGTCAATGAAATGTTCAAACTGACCTCCATCTGCCTCCACTGGTTTTCACAATGAGTACCGAACACGATCAGGGCTGGTCCAGTGCGTCCTGCCCCATTGTTCCACAGAAAGTCAATTCATCATGCACATCAAAGGCTTTAAACTAAAGTCCAGTGTATTGAAATAGACATAGTGTATTTGTAAAGTAATTTATCCTCTACCAATCCACGACACCGATAAAGGAGCATTACGAAGGCTATAGGCAGAGAAATTAATATCTGTAGAAGCACAGTAATGTACGAAGGATAGCCGTCTAGGATGTACTACCGACTCTACGGGTAATGTGTTGCACAAGAAAGCTCTACAGTTCTGCCCTGTATGTCTGCTTTTTTATTAAATGTCAGGTAGATAATCAATTTCCTTTGAAGGGGGTGAAGAATTTGGCTAAGGTCCCATTTTTAAAGCTTCTCCTTCAGGGCGGGATGTACTGATTCCGACTGCAAATTACATATATCGTCAACATAGGACCTGAAGATTTCCTGGAGACGCATATGCTCAATTTCTTCTAGGGCAGCAAGCCAGGTGAAAAGACGATTAGATATCGACGTTTCAGGAGTGTTTATCTCTCCCATCAGGATATTTATTAAATGTTATAACCTCAAATGAAGCACTGGATATAACACAAATATAAACAAAAACAAAGCATTATCAAAATTCGCATTACTGAAAAAACGTCACGACTGGACATTGAAGATCTGAATGTCAGACCTTCGGTCTCAAGCCAGATCAGTGCTAGACTCTCTACTGGCAGTGGAGTGTTTTGTAAGATAGGATGATATGTGGCAGAAGATGAGGTTGGAGTTATATATAAGCCATCTGATGTGTTATTTTGTGTGACCAGAAGCAGCCTCGGGCGTTTTTAGCGCTCTCCAGGACCGATGTCGTACTCACCTAGACCGCGGATCAGGGAGTTAAAGTTGTGGGAGAGGTTTTGATAGAACGTGAAAGGGTATGGAAGTAGTCTGTTATTGTGGGGGATACGCAGGTCACGTCGGATAACTAGATTGGGGTTGTACCAAGGAGAGTCGGTGGCAATGCGGAGGAATCGGGATTGTAGAATCTCAAGGCGGTGTAGGTGAGATTTGGCTGCTACTCCCCATATTTCACTGGAGTATGTGATGGCTGGTCGAAGCACCTACTTAAACAGGAGAAGTTTTGTAGGCAGAGATATCACTGATCGTCGGTTATAGAGAGGCTAAAGCACGCATTACTGAACAAAAGACTGTTTTCAGTAAATTAAATGCCAGGTCAGGTGATGGCGTGAGCATAGAAAATTGTGTCAAAGAAACGTAAATACTTAACTTGGTTATCAAGCTGTATTGATCCTTGCTTCTTAAGTCGACGGATTTCAATTTTAAGGCCGGTTTCCAGAAGAGCTGAACTGAAATCCAGCATCACGATTATGTGGAGGAAATGGCCAAAGCCTCCTTAATTCTCCGCTCAAAGTAACTTGCATTTTCCAAGATAGTCGTCTGCCGAAAATTGGCTCTATAGTCGTTATCGAAACAACGCTCTGTCAGCCCAAACTTCTGAGGTTGCATTAAACGAATGCTCTGTTCATTTTCGATTATTCTGGTAGCGATGGTCATTCCGGTTTGTTCTATATACACATACCGTCGTTTATTTTGTCTATCTAGTCTCTTTCCTATTTGTTCCATAAATAAATTAATTCCAATAGTCATACCGGTGGCCGTTCTCCTTGGGAACATATCCATTGTGTTAACTGGAATTTGTTGGGTTTTAATCACTAGATCATGCACACATTCGCACTCTCATTGATACTTCCAGACCCTGGGAAAGATGAGGAATTATCTTGGTCGTTGAAAAAGCCGCACCTCCACCACGAGGAATCAAACCCGGGAGCCCTAAGCACCCGAGGCATGTGCTCTGCCGACTGAGGTACGGAGGCAGCCTCTAGTCTCATTTTATCTTATGGTTTATCATTTAAAGTGGCTTTGGGTACCTTGCTTGCCGTTCTTCCCAAGTGTTTTTTTGGTTTTCTTTATGTCTTAATTACGTTACTTAATTCTTTTACTATGAATTCTTGAAAATGCGTTTTGTATATCATGGTAAAGATTTTCAGTTTTACCATTTGTTCTTTTCAGATGTTTACTTTTATTAATGTAAGTACTGTCATTGACTTATGCAGTTAAATTATTATCGAGTCTGCTGTTGCCTTAGATTTTAATGCCCCTCATAAAACTCCTGTTATGTCATTAAATGTGTTTTTCTGCATAATGCTGACACTTGTTCCAGCATTCCATTTTTGGTACTATAGGATAAGATAGGACTTAATTACGAAGGGGATTCGGTATGTAGGCCAACATGCTGGGCCCATTGTGCCTATGCCCCCAAGTGGGGCATCCCCGGGAGGAAGGATGATTTGAGAGGAGACAGAGGGCGGCCGACCCAAGGAGTCTCGACAGTACAGAGGGCGGGGTCCCTACAGTTTACTTATATAGAGACTTCGCCCAACAGGCCAGGACAACGAACTCGCTCCCCTATTGCGGGACGGCAACGAGCCCAGCAGCCGAGGCCCAAAAGTCCCTGGCTGGCAGTCCCGAAATAGTCCCAGCAGAGGCGCGGAGATCGACAACCGACCTACCGGAGGTCGAAGTAGACTACCTCAGAGCATATCATCCTGCCATGCACCGCCGACACACCCGCCGACACTTTACCCTGAAAGAGACCACCAGATGAGAGATGATATGAAATGGTAATAGAGTCGAAATGGAGGGACAGGAAATTCGGGGGATGTAATTAACCTACCCAGCATTCATCTACTGACCCATGGATCAGGTAGGTCCGCCACGGAAAATGAATCCGGGCCTCCCGAGGGCAGGCCAGAGACGAAACCGCCTAAGCCATCCGGCTCGGTTTTATGGTACCATATTTGAACGGACTCTGTATACATTTCTAAATGTGAAACAGTTGTTTCAGATTTAATTTTATTTATAATTATTTATGATTGTTGTGAATAGGGAACGAGGGTAAAGATAATTGAAAGAGTGAAAGTGATCTGATAAATAGGAGTATATAAATACCATAGCTGAGATTTAAACCATGGATCTTTTGGTTTCCGTCCAGTTGCTAAGAGTTTAATGCTAATAAGTGTTAAATGATGAAGCCTGGGACTCAAGTATTTACGATAGTAAGTCGCCACAAACGCTATATCTCGGATACGAGAGCCCCTGGTCCTTTACGGGAAAAATATATCTGGGTCAATTGGAGAATCTATAGTCAGCACCATGTTGGCCATGGTAGCTGAATGGGTAAGAGCGACTGGACGGAAACCAAGGGATCCGTGATTGAAATCCCGGCTATGGCATTGAATTTTTCATGTCTAAGTTATTGGTTTCGTTCGCTGCTTGACAATTTCATGTTAAGGTGCAGTAGAACTGTGTTGAATTATTATACCATCCTTGATAGTTCATCTCTACTTTTGCCAGAAAGATATGATTGTCTGTAGACAAAACGGTGCCTAAGATTCTCTTGCTTATTGTTCCTTCAAATGTATTTTCGTTTTTACATCATTTTATTATTTCGTTCACATGTGGCTCAGAAAGTGCGGTAGATATGGCACAACCTTGTGGTGCTGTACCTGTAATTAACAGGGCTCTTGTTGAATTTAATTTGTGTTTCTTTATATCTGGTCCCTATTACTCATATTAAATGTAATGATATTCCTTTATTCTCAAAGACATTATAAGATTCGTTAATGAGACCTTATGGAATGCTTTGTTGTAATCAACAAGTGATAGATGTGTTTTCACGTTATATTCTCTACATTTTTCTTTTACGGTAAACTCATTGTTTGTTCAGCTTCTTCCATTTCCAAAGCTTTATTGTTCCTCACGGATGATTCCATCTATTATTATGTTTAATCTAACATTTATAATCTTGTCATATATATTATAGATGGCGCCGGTTGAGTTTTTACAAACAGGTGGCTTTTTATCGCTAACACATATTGGAGAAGCTCAACAACTTATCTTGTGAATGCCTCGCTCCAAATTTAATTAGTTACAGTATTTATACGGTATTCCCTATTCCGAGAAATGTACGCCTTCGCTTTTTCCAAGAACTTCCTTTACCTCAGAAATTTCTGTAATATCTGCAGCTATTGAACACGTCTCGCCTTTTGTACCTTTATTTCTTTGAAATATTTTTCTAACCTCTCAAGAGGAACTCTGTGGCATATTACTTCGTCTTTCTCTTCTGAGTTTAGGATTCTGTTGACGTTAAATGCCTTAACTCCTTGTCGAAGTATATTATTATCAATCTCTGCTATAGTATATTGCTCGCAGAGACATCTCTTTTTATTTCATTGCATTATTTATTATAATTTACTTTGTTCTCATTCGTAATAATATTATTACTATTATTACTACTCCTATCATTATCATTATTATTATAAGTATAATAACATATTAATATAGTATATTAATATTTATGGTCCACGATGTCAGCTTCCAGGATCGTTGGTCCCATTTTGTTTGATAGGCCAGCAGACACTGAGGTGTACGTGGGTATCTTGAAGACATTTGTGGAGCAGCTGGATGATGTCGAATTGAGAGAAGATTATTTCCAGTAACATGAGCAACGTGCCATAATCTAATGACACCATGGAACTTGTAACCACTTTCTTTGATAATCGAATAATCTAAAAAGGTCTGTGGCTCCCCAGATCCCCTGATCTAGCCTCATCGGATTTTTTATTGTGGGGTTACGTAAAATATACAGCGTACAAGAATTGGTCACGGATAATTGATGTTCTCATGGAATCCATTCAAACAGAAATACGTAACATTTGCGGGGATTCTCTCCGTAAAACTACAGAGAATATGGCGAGACGAGTGCAAACATGTACAGATGGTGGTGGAGGACACTTCCAACATTTTCTCTGAGATATAACTAGTGCAATGTAATCTCCAAATTGTGTACTATTTTCTGCCTAAGTTGCACGTGTGTCCTATTATTGGTTAAAGCTTGTGGCTTATTGATATGGATCGCAATGTACATTAAGAGTGCAGCATTATCATTGATGGATAGTTTCGAATATGAAACATCCTTCCTTTAAACCAGAACATTTAGTAATACACTTTTATTCAAGACGTTACTCCGTCACTTTAATTTTTTTGAGTGATTATTTCATCCATTTTAAGTTACACAGTTGCTAAACTGCACTAGGTGTTTGAAAAACCGTACCAGAGTTTTAAAGGATATACCATTAGTCCTGAAAATTAGATTAGCAATACTTCTGAGTATTGTTCAGCTTTTGGAACATATTGTTACACAACTAGGAGCCCTCAAAGCATTTCCACCCCCATGCGAGTTCTTTCACATCACACTGGGACCTGTAGAAAGCAGACTTCATACAGTCAGACAGGCCAATTAACCAGACATGGCGCGAAATAATTTGCGGGTGTTCCAGGTCAATATCATTTTACTCGGAACACGTTTCATCGTGTAACCGGAATCTCGCATTTTAATTCAAATAACAAGGCAATCGGCATCCACCAACCTTCATGAAACCAGATAACTCTACAGTTATGAATTTTTGGATGCATGTAATAATTCACTTATTTTCTTTTCTGGATATGAGGAATCCGTTACTAAAGTTTCGCCATCCATGTTTGCTATATTCTGTATACAGACAGTATTTTTGTCAAATATTTCGGGGTCACTTGCCCAATATAAAGGCATTAAAAGTAGTCTGGTGTATCCACTCATATCTTTTCTCAACTCAAGGATGAGGGAGCCTTATGATGGAGCGAAATGGTAGTCCAAAGTAGAAACAATACTTAGTTTCATAACCGAGGTTGGTCTGAAAAGTTTCCGACCTATTAAAGATACAAGAAATTTTTTCTCAGATTTTTTTTTATTTTTCAAAATAGTCTCCTTGTAACCCTACGCACTTCTCCCAGCGATGTTCCCGTCTCTGTAACCCTTCCAAATTGTACTCAGCCCTTTTCTTTGCAAAATAATTGTTTACGAAGGTGATTGCCTCTTCATTTGACGAAAATCTGTCCTGTGTGCGCAATTTTCAGATGAGAGAACAAACAGAAGTCACTTGGTGCTAGATTTAGTGAGTAAGGCAAATGGTCAAGAAGTTCAAACCGTAAATCGTGGATTTTCGCCATTGCAACCGCTGAGGTGTGAGACATTGCGTTGTCTTGGTGAAGCAGGGTTTTTTCTGCAAATGTGGCCGTTTTTTCGCAAGTTATGCTTTCATCTTGTCAAAGAATAATGCATAGTATGCTCCTGTAATGGTTTTACTTTTTGAAGATAATCCATTAAAATAACACCACGACTGTCCCAAAAGCAGTCGCCATCATTTTTTCAGCCGAAAAAACAATTTTTGCTTTCTTTTGGAGCCGGTTCCACCTTTGCAGTCCGCTGTTTGGGCTGTATTTTTGTATCGGCTATATAATGGTGTATCCGAGTTTCATCTACATTAATTAATCGGCGTCAAAACTCGGAAGTATTGCGCCTAAACTGCACCAACAGAGCTACATCAACTTACTCAAACGACTGTTACATAACAAATGAGCATCTAAAATGGCTGAAACTTAGGTGAGTTTCAACAGATGAACAACGAAATTCACTAGCTCTTGTTTACGAGCGCTGCCATTTTCATGTTGAGATCGGAAACTTTTCGGAACACATTCGTGTGATAAATTACTAAACGTTTATTAGTAATGTTAATTACTAGGTCCTCCCAACGTCTTGAAGAGACTTCGGGATGAAATGGTTACAAGAATTACATGCTACGCGGCAAAGCGATAGAGCGCATCGGGAAAAAATTGCAACACAGAAATGTTTACCTCAGCTTATCTCATAAACACGACGAGTCCAGTGTATGTACAATCTGTTCAGATATAATCATGCCTTCTGGACAGCAATGTGTCATACATCGGCAGGCGTGAGATACCATATCATATAGACACACGCAGCTTCCAATCGCTCTATTTGTGTTTCCTAACTTCCTGTACATAAACGTACTAATATTTCACTGTTCTAATTGACCACATAAGACCCGATAAGAGACGATCACAGCGCTGGTCTCCTGAAGGTCGATACGCCTCAACGCTCTATCCAGTAATACTTATACAAATACCCAAACGGGTGTTACCTTCTCAGATGTCTGTCAGATTGGTCGAGGATACGTGTAGATGAGCCTCCTCTACAAGACAGCATGAAGACTCTAGTTCCTAAGATTAGTTTGACCCCCGGAAAAACCCAAAACTGAGTGACTCGCTGCTGCAGAGATAAACTACCGTTAAATACCGATTCTTCCATCATGGCGTCCCTAGTGCCAAGTAAGGCAAAACCGGGGCTAGAAGCTTCACAGGCAAATCCCAAGCAAACAATCATTCCTATTGGGGAAACAGTAAGTTGATGTCATAAGCTGATGTCATAAGAAATATCGTAATAAGATGAAATAGGATCTGTAACTTTCCTGGCGACGTATATGTTCTAGATGTTCTCAGGCTTCATTCTTCATCATGATGGCAGAGATGCACACTCCCGAAACGTTGATGGCCTTTCAGCCTAAACCTCGCTTGAAGCTGGAGAACATTTAGTACATCGCAATAAAATGTTGTCACAGATTAAAAAAAGTATGTGCACAAGACAGAAGTGAAAACTTAAAAAAAAATTCATTATAAATCAGTCTTAAAAACTATTTTAAAAATTTAAATTTGACGTTGATTATTGCGCAAAGAGGCCAGTTGCAAGCTACACATTTCATGCCTTACGCTAAGTGTACTTACAAATGAAAATACTCTGAAACAACTGAATGACGACGGACTTGCGACCGTGCGAAGGGGGCTATAGATAAAGGATGTATAAAGGAAGTCAAATAAAGCCATATAATATACCGTTTTACATGTATTTTTATATTAAAATATATGCTATTTCACAACCATTTTTCATATTTTGTTTCTTGCTGCTTCACTGCATTTTTATTTTCAATAAAATAAAATTTCATACATATTTTGTTCCATACTTATGTGATATTCATTTTTTTATTTACATATTTTTAATATTCGGAAATGTTTGGTTACGTATACATTTTACACATGTTATTACATATGCGTACATACACTCATTATGCCATATTTTATTACACGTTCGTATATACTTTCATACAGATTTTATTACATGCCATATTCATTTCAAATGTTTTGCCACAATTGATACTGATATTAATACATTTTCTTGAACATCGGTGGGTTTTCCAGTTTGTGGAAAAACATAACCTATAGGTTATAAATAAAAATAAAGGCAAAACGTCATTTTAATACGTGATGATTTTATTATTTACGTGTTACTACATATAATTTATTGAAGTTTCAATTTTAACTACTCAGAATAAGCAGAAATAGTCAATAAAAATAAACATTTCTAAATGAAACATCTCTTTCACGAACTCCTAACACTTTTGTTGCCAATTAGCACACTAGCTTTATTTTTCGTTATTATGGTTTTAATATACGAATACCAAACTTCGGGTGTATTATCTGTTCTCTTTTACTATTATTGTTGTTTAATTTGGAATTTTACATGTTGTCGACTTGTTAAATGACAGAAGGCTATCTGACCGAATCGGCTACTGGCCTTTGACAGACGTTTGTCAGAACGGCCCTAATACTATTATTTATTTAATGAAACTCCTATGGGTTTCCTGAATTTTTCATAGTACTTGAAATATGTTAAAACATACCTGGATGCGTGTTGCTGATACGCTGTTGAGTGATACAGAAACTCTACAGTGTATAGCGGTATGAACAACATAAGACTGAAATAACGAAAGAGTGTTGGGGGTTAGTTCGGAATGAGCCGACTCGAGCCGACTTCACCCGAATGAACGTCGCATATTCCAGCAAGGCGGCTCAGTTTAATTCACTACAAACAAAAAGTGCTAAACGCGCTTAAAGAAGTTTTCACTTAAAAAAAAGGAATTTAGAATTTTGGAAAATGTGCAAGCATGTTAAGATAGGAAAGAAGCATTTCATATCAAGCTTCTAGATTGACATGTTCGCAAGTATTCCTCAACATTTCAGGTGACAATACTATGAATAAGAAACGAACCAATAAAAACTTAATTCAACGCATACGTTTCAAAATAAACTTCTGGTACTTCTACAAGAAGTTCTGAACCTTTCAGGGCGACGAATATGCTCACTTTCTTTTGGGGCAGCAAGCCAGGTGAAAAGACGATTAGATATCGACATTTTGGGAGAGTGCATTTTTCCCATCATCAGTATATTTATAAAATGTTATAACCACAAATGGAATACTGGATATAACACAACTATTAACAAAAACAAAACTATCAAAATTCGCATTCTGAATAAAAGACTGTTTTCAGTAAATTAAATGCCAGGTCAGTAGATGGCGTGAGCACAGAAAATTGTGTCAAAGAAACGTAACTAATTAACTTTTTATCAAGCTGTATTGATCTTTGCTTCTTATGTTGACTGCTTTCCATTTTAAGGCCGGTTTCCAAGAGGAGCTGAACTGAAATCCAGCATCACGATTAAGCGTGCTCCTCTCGGGGCAAATGGTCAAATCCTCCTTAATTCTCCGCTCCCAGTTACTGTGGCATTTTGCCATGATGGTCGTCTCCGGAAAATTCGCTTTACGGACGTTATCAAAACAATGCTCTACCAGCCCAGACTTCTCAGATTGCATTAAACGAATGTACTTACGTTTCTTTGACACAATTTTCTATACTCACGCCATCTCTTGACTTAGCATTTTATTTATTGAAAACAGTCTTTTCTTCAGTAATGCGAATTTTGATAGTGTTTTGTCTTTGTTTATATTTGTGTTAGATCCAGTGTTTCAATATAGAGCCAATTTTCGACAGATATGCAACAGTTACTGGGAGCGGAGAATTAAGAAGTCTTTGGCAATTTCCTCTGAAAGGAGAACGCTTAATCGTGATCCTGGATTTCAGTTCAGCTCCTCTTGGAAACCGGCTTTAAAATGGAAATCCGTCAATTCAAGAAGCAAAGATCAATACAGCTTGATAATCAAGTTAAGAAGTTACGTTTCGTTGACACAATTTTCTATACTCACGCCATCTCCTGACCTGGTATTGAATTTACTGAAAACAGACTTTTGTTCAATCACGCGAATTTTGATAGTGTTTCGTCTTTGTTCATATTTGTGTTATATCCTGTGCTTCATTTGTGGTTATAACATTTTATAAATATCCCTATGATGGGAGAGATGCACACTCCCGAAACGTCCATATCCAATCGTCTTTTCACTTGGCTTGTTGCCCGAGAAGAAAGTGAGCATATTCGTCGCCAGGAAATCTTCAGGTGTTATTATACGTGGTGAAGATAACGCTTGAGAATGCATGGAGATTAAGTAAATAAATTATAATTCTTTTTATATATAATTTACGTCCTCCAACGTTAGGTCCTATCGGACACTGAATGAAATGGGCGAAATGATGCTTATATGAGCTCGGGATCCATAGAGCTTAGAATTACCCTACATTCGTCTTTCAGGATAAGGGAAAACCCCGGAAAAAGCCTTATCTAGGTAACTCACCGTGACCGAGATTCGAGCTCGGGACCTCTTGTGCGTGAGGCAGACATGCTACCACCATGTTACCAAGGCGGGCTTAAATAAATGGTATGTGTAGCGATCTATATATAAATAGACCACTGGACGTTAAAGGGTTAGATATTTATTATCTTTAATTAATTAAATAACATAATATAAATTATTTCTCTGGAAAAACTAGGTACCCAACTAAAATAGATCAAAAACAAGAATAAATGTTTATATCATATGTTACAATAATATGCTTAAATGCCATTGGTATAGCAGTATTCCCGCTTGTGTCAAATTCATCCATTTAGCAAAGTTGCATCCGTCTGCGAGCCACTGCTCCATCCGCCATCTGTTTGTAGTATGGCTGATTCTGTAACATGGTATTTACACATGTGAGTGACCCAGATTAGCAAGCACCACAAAGTGGCACCATAATTATTGGGTTTTCTACCTTAGCTATAAGCCACGAGTGCTAGCAATGTTTCCACACATCTCGAATTATCGCAGTGCTAAAGTTTAAGACTAAATAAAACACCGTGCAATCTCGTAGATTTATGAAACATCATAACACACAACGCAGCCGTAAATCTTCCACTCGAATAGGCACTATAAGAACACAGATCCTTTATACAGCGTGCTCCAGAAGTCAGTTGACAAAAGGGAAAATTATTCTCTATCTAAACTACACTGTAACATGGATACTTTTGCGACGTGAATAGTATATTTTGACTTTGTGGGTTCGTAGAACCAAAGGTCCTGTTTTGCAGATATTCCAAAATGCTCTTTATTTCCATAGAAACACACTTTGGTCAACCCTTACAGTAGCATGTTTACGTAGCATAATTAAATACAATCTTCAGAGCCGTCGACCACAAACAAAAGAGTTCACTTTCAAAACACAGCTGCACGCGAAAGATTATCAAGTTCACGACTCTCCAACAACTAACTTTGGCTTCCTTTTATACCTCTACTCATATTTATAGAAATTAATTGAATGTTCTGTAACAAACAAGAAATCGAAACTGCCAGTCAGTTATCTGTCTCTTTATGCACGCCAGCCGCGCGCGTCGCAACAATGCGATAGGCGACAATGTAATGGAACAATTTCGACATTTTTACTTATTTATATTTTTTGACCTTTCATTTAGTAGCATTTATCTTACGTTTTACCTTCCGTTTTCAGTAAAACATAATAATTTGTCTCAGACGTAGATAGTAAACAGAAAAGATGTGTTCTACACAAACTAATCGGTACCGAAATTACACTGGAAATACGTTTTGAGTTTCTCTGAATATTAACGAAAATTAGAGAAAGGTATCATCTGTAACAAGCGTATGTGCAAACAGCTTAGAAAGCAAAAGGTCAGCCAAGTGCCACATTTAGAATTCAAGTTTTCTGTCTTTCAAAGATGATATCTGACAATTAAAATAAAAAATAAAAAAGATCTTCGCATTCCCAATTATAGTCCTCAAATGAAACTTTCTTTCTGAACATTTTTAATTTCTCAAAGGTACCTCTGCCCGCCTCGGTAGCGTGGCGGTAGCATGTCTGCTTCACTTTCAAGTGGTCCCGAGTTCGAATCTCGCTCAGGGTGGGTTACCTGGATAAGGTTTTTTTCCGGAGTTTTCCCTTATCCTGAAAGACAAATGTCAGGTATCTAAGCTCTATGGACTCTGGACTCATTTGAGCATCATTTCACCCACTCCATTCATCGTCCGATAGTACTTAACGTTGGAGGACGTAAATTACAAAAAAAGGTACCTCTGATAAATTTTTTAGTAAACTGCCATACGTTTGAATATTTTCATCACAAATGAAGTGTCTATCTTGAATTTTCTAGAAATAGCCGCTATAGTCATCTTAATTATGTATGAGTTTATGTATAAACGTTAAACTGCAAGAGACAGACAAAATCATACAGGACCAACCATTATATCTTTTTAAAGCAAATTACGTCCTTTTTTATTTATTTCTAAAGTTGACCATTTCCAAGATTATCTCCATTATTCTTTTATCTCTTGGGCATACAATTGCAATGGAGCTTCAAAGCTACCATATAACCAATAGCTCTGAAACAATCTATCTTTCATTCCTATAGTTTCTTCCCTTTCCAATTTAGAGTGGAATTATCCAGTGCGTCCGTAAAGTTGTGGTGCACCTTTGATCGGGTATAGGAAGGCAACGAAACAAGATGGAGATGACAAATATCCACCGAACAAACGGAAACCTCTTATAGTTACATATATCTATACAAGGTAGTTTGATGTAGCCTCCTTGTATTGCTTGGCGCACACGCATGCGCACGCGCACGCACACGCACACGCACACACACACACACAAACGATATTCAAGTTCTTCCCGTACACGGTAAGGACGTCTGCTGTATCAAACGGGACAGTGTCTGTGATTCTCTGTTTTAAATGATTAATGCCATTGATGCACCCCTTGTGCACGTGTTACTTCACATAAGCCCATAAGTAGAAATCCCAGGGCGTCAGATCCGGGGATCGTTGGAACCATAGCTTGACAGAACCCCTGTCTATGCACCACTGGGGAATGTGGTGTCCAGAAATACACGAACAATGTTGGCATAGTGTGGAGGAGCGTCGTCATGTTGAAAGATGACACCTTCTAGAAGTTGTGGCAGTACATACAATTCCAGCACAAGGTAGTTGACTGCTGTTGCAGTCTGATCCGCAAAGAAAAATGCTCCTACCACTTTATCCTGCAGCAGGACACAGCACAAGCTCACTTTACACAGGTACGTTCGTACCCTACGTAGGCATGAGAACTTTCAGCAGCCCATATTCGGACGCTATGGCGATGAACATGTCCACTAACATGGAATGTTGCCTCATCGCTAACACAATCTTCTGCAGAAATCTATCACTGTCGATCTTCCGAAGCATAACTGCTGCAAACGCAAATTTTGGACTATTCGTGAGTTTGATAGTGTGCAGCAGCTGCAGTTTGTAACCCATTAACACCTTATGACTGTCATACTTAGGTGTAACTGTGGAACACACACATGCACTGGCTGCTTAAGTAGCTTTCCCGTATAGCATCTGTAAGCTTGCCACTGACCGATATCCTGCCAGAACGGGGTTTCTCCAACAACCTGCCGGTATTTTTTAACTACTTACCCCACCGATTAGTAATATTCCTATGTGGTGGCAGTTCGTGGAACACGTGACGATATCCACGTTCCACTTTGGTCACAGATTCCAATTTAACAAGTCACAAAACACACTGCTATGTCTTCTATACTGTCTAAATCTCGAATGGCTTTGGCAGGTGGATCTGCTTCTGCACATTTCGTGTTATTGCGTCATCACCTGCAGGTGCCCACGCTTACATAGCATATTACGGAAACTTAGAGTTTTCCTTTCATTTAGTAAAGAGTTCACACTTCTTTCTTGTTTCGTTGTCTTCCTGTGGCCAATCAAACGTACACCATGACTTTATGGACGCACGGTATATTTAACAAGACAACTGAAAATATTCATCTCAACATTTGATAGAAGGATGAGCGTTTATAAGAAGAATTTGTACAGAAGTAGAGAAAGTTATGCCAGTGCAGCACATATTTTATTTAATTTAGTACCCTATAAAGTATATATCTGTTTGCCTTTTCCAGGATAAGTCATGGCAGAATAAATATTAGCTCTATAAATGCAAATATCCTATGGTAAACAACAATTTGCTATGTGGATGCCAGTGGCAAAGTTGGTTAGGCGCTTGTCTCTTGATCCTAAAGCCGTAGGTTTGAACTTGGTCAAATCGCTCGTTCTTAGGTGTACTTAAAAGCAAACCCATATCAGTAATTTCCTGGCATGTATAAATGGGATGAAATTTTGCCACACCGGAGATGATTTAATCCTAGCAATTGTCATAATCGCTTATATAAAAACATTTTTACTTTTTATAGATATATTGTATATTGTTTGGTTTCTTAAAAGGTATTGATTTGGGTATGCAATAAAAAGAATTTTGATGTTGACTGTTAGTTGAAGAGATCATATTTAGTCCTGAATAGCGACTGGAATAGTAGGATCAAACAACAGGGGAAGCGATTCATTACTGTTCCCCAGGCCAGCCTACTAAAATAATGCTAAAGTTCATGTTAATACGGGGGATGTTCAATAAATAATGATCACATTTTTTTTTGACAACGTACCTTTACTCATCCTCATAATTTTGATGTTTCTTCTCAAAATGGTCTCCCCTGAATCCGATGCACTTGTCCCAGACTTTCTGCCAGTCTTCAAAGACATGCTGGAAACAGTTTTTGAGAGATCTTTCAAAATCGCCTCCGCAGCCTTCACCACTGCTTCTGATGATGATAATGCCTCCCACGAAAGAGTTTCAAGTTAGCGAATAGAAAAAAGTCACACGGGGATAAATCCGGACTATAGGGAGGGTGAGTGATGCACTTCACGTTGATTTTTGCAAGATATTCAGCAACAACATTGGTAATATGCGCCCGCGCTTTATCGTAGTGCAGCAACCAGCCTACTTCACGGAAATGTGATCTTTTGCACCTGATATGGACTTGCAATGTTTTCAGGACATCCCTGTAGTATTGTCCAGTTACTGATGTGTGTGCAGGTACAACATGCTCATAAACCATTCCATGAATATCAAAGAATGAGATGACCATAACTTTCCCAGCAGAAGCAACTACTTTTGCTTTTTGGGGGGTTGGTGATGAAGGAGATTTCCGCACTGGGCTTTGCTGTTTGCTCTCAGGATAAAACTGATGTAGCTAAACTCCATCAGCAGTGATTACGTTTGAAAGAAACTCCGTATCTTCCTCTAGCTTCAAATTTAACTGCATGTTACCTCCATTGCAGCGGTAGGCGATAGTGAACATGTCTGAACTTTACCGCTTCTCACAGGCGGGAACCAGGAGTACCAACAATGAAAATACTACGGCGTGTTTGTTTCACATTCAGCTAACAGAATATAATAAGAATGAATTTTAGTGCGAAAAATTATTATCATTATTTATTGAACAGCCCTCGTATTTTGTGTTAAATAAGAAACGTCTCAGATGTGAATTCAATAAGCGCGAAGAGCTCAGTGTAAGTAACAGTAACGAATCCGTTCCCAGAATATTGCAATTCAAAGTTGCTTTACTCTCGCAAAGTGCAGAAGAGGGTAACTGGACCAGACAGTGTTTACGTGATAATCGATTCTTCCTTCAGCATATCCCGCTCAGTGTTGGGCACGCATATGCACGATACTGGTCCAGATGGGTGAGAGAAACTAACATCCCTGGTGGTCTGGCGTCCAATAATTGAGACTACATTACTTTGATGGAAACGTAAGCCAGTTCACATTTGGCTGGGCAACACTCTAATGGAGTTCCTGCATGATTTACCACCGAATCAATGCTTCAGCCGGAGCTGCCGCACATTATCCTCTGACTATTCGTCAGAAACCAAATAAGATGTTCGGTGAACCTTGGTTCAGGTAGGGATTCAGTGGCGACCTTCATGGTCACTAGGCTTCACGCCCCTGCATTTTTTATTCCATGTACGTATGCAAAGCAGTTACTTTGTGCAGCACTTTTATGAGTGGTAGCAGAAATTCAATAAACCATATAATGTAATATCCATAAATATATTAAAGTACCTATGTTTGTCAAAAACCTATAGCACTGTTACTGCTTACTTTACTATTATTGCCGCAATATAATTATAAATATATCTAGAAATGAAAGATGTTTCTCACTTCCCATTAGAGTATCTTTTCTCATTTCTCAGGTGACTTTTGAATCACATAGTACGTGACTTGGATTGATAGAACTGAGTTAATGCAGTGGGCTTACATAAAAAGCCCATTATTTCATATATTGTCTTCCGCCTTTTGCCATGTAGCAGTTTGCCTGACGAATGCGCGCAGTTGTTATGGGTGATCTCTGGTGTAGCACAGCATGATTTAGAGAGGTCAGAGAAGGAGGGAATACAGGGCAGTAGAGTCTGACCATCAAAACATAAGCATAGCGTACTTAACAATACTTACAATTCCTTCGGAATCGGTATCCCTTGCCTTTAAGTATTCCGCAGAATATATCCTGCCTTCAAAAGGACTCTTTTCTTTAACAGCACTTAAAGAGTTCACGTGGTATAGGAATCTCTGTTATCGGTTCGTAAAACTCGAGAAACTTGCGAACAACATAATTTTCAAACTCATCGAGTTCAAATGTTTTGGTTGTGGGCAATGTTCACCAGGAGTTAAACATTTTCCTCTCGTACATTTAGGGCGCGCCGTGGCTCAGTGGTTGGACCGCTTGGCTCTCACCAAGGCGGCCCGGGTTGGATGCCAGGTGACCGCAGAATTGAGATTTGTATTGAACAACACGGCGCTGGGGCGGGTTTTCTCCGGGATTTCCGGTTTCCCCGCCATCTCATTCCACTGGTGCTCCATCTTCATCTTATTTATCATCAGTGTTATCGCCTGCGGTGCCGTATGCAGTAAAAGCGGGCGCTAAACGCTACACATTTCATTTCTCGTACGTTTGAATTTTGAACCTCTCATATTATGCAGAGTTCGTTTACGTCGGGGGAAGACAGGTAATGGCGGTGTGACGTCAGCTCTAACCGCCAAATATGTTCCCGAACCAAAGATAGGTTAGCGCGTGAGGTCACCGCGCTGATTTCTGCTGCTCTAGAGGAAGTAAACAGTATGATTGGTGTGTTGGGGTTCCGGCAGCATAGAAAAGACAAAAAACGTATCGGGTATTAATAATATGCACAACTTACATCTTGGGTGTTTTAATATTAATGCTGACTGCTTTAATTACACAATTGGTCACAGTTTATAAACAATTACATTTTGGCTGTGTGTTATGAAAAATATATACAACTTCAACTGTAGTTTATCTAAAGATCAGGAATGCTATAAATTAATAAAATAAAACAAAGTAACTTTCCCTGAAATTTAGAGGAGACCAACTCAACAGAATTACATGGATTTTTCCGACACCTTCTGTTTCGTTTTTCTTTAACTGGTTTACCAATATCAGGACGTAATACCTGGGAAATTTGTAATCGCAGGCTGCATGTTAGATTGTCAAACAACAAGGTACTTTGGGGTTTCGTAACAGGAAAAAAACTGTTCGTACATATGTCGAGCCAACCAGTGAATACAACCTCGGAAATCTCGTTTGGGGACATTCTTGTAAAAATCAGCCAAGTCTTGCTTGTGTGTATATTTGTCCTTCAATAAATCGACACATTGTAAATATAACAGTTCCATTTGGTATCTGGCAGCTACATTGTTGTCATTGAGTGCGCTACACCTGACTCAACCCTCAGATTCTGTACTCACAGCGCCTTTTATATAGGAAACTTGGTAGTACACCGTTCTTGCCTGATGTCACACGTAATACAGGCCTCGCTCCCGGCTGAAATACGTCACAACCCTAGAAGCTGTCTTCCTCCGGTTATTGAATTTACGTCCTCCAACATTGTCATATCGGACGATGAATGAAATGACTGAAATGATGCTCAAATGAGCCCAGAGTTCATAGAGCTTAGAGTTACCTGACATTCGTATTTCAAGATAAGGGAAAACTCCGGGGAAAAAAACGTATCCAGGTAACACACCCTGACCGAGATTTGAACTCGGGACCTGTTGAACGTGAGGCAGACACGGTAACATCTATGCTACCTAGGTGGGCGTCCTCATCCGATTTACGTGTTCCTACTGTTTCTGCTTTCCGTTTTATGGTGGTATTTAGCTGAATAATTGTACCAATCCATTTTTCTTCCTTACAAAACTATAATACATTGTTAATTTTCTACTTTGTGAGGTATACATCCGTGCGGCAGTGTTTGCATTTTGACTTGATTCGAACCCGTCTACTTTAAGAGCCTCCAATGTTCCATTTGAGTATTCCCTAACTATACAGGGAATGATGACGTAATGCCGTTTGACTGTATATAGCAAGATTCCACTGTTGGTCTTCTGCATTAATAGAAGAAGGTGAAAATGTGAAATTATGCATGAGACAGCAAAAAACATACCGAACTCAAATAGCCGGTGAGCAGACATAGGAGGAACTATGGAAAAAATAGGAATGGGAGATGTATGAAAATTAGAGGAAATGAATACAAGCGATGTGGGTAAATTGGTAAAATGCAGAATAGAAGACAGGAAATATGAGGAAGTCTAGAAAGTATGAGATCATTACAATTTTACAAGCAAATAAAAAGAAATTGGGAACGAAAAGCATATTTAGATTACTGCAATAGACAAGAGAGAGAAGGGCTAGCTTGGATGAGAAGAGGAAAAATATTTCTAAGAGGTAGGGAAAAGGTAATTTGTGAATTGTGTGGTGGAAGAGGAAGCATAGAACACTATATAGCAGAATGCGAGGAAGTTGCAATGTGGAGAAAGAAGGTTTGGGAAGAAAAATGGGAGAAAGTAGAGAAGAGGATAGTAGCTATAAAAATGTTAATGGTAAAGGAAGAAAAGAAGGTAAGAAGTATTGGTGAGTTCTTGCGGAAAATAAAACAGAAATGGGCCAGAAATGTATAGACTATAGGAAAGGAAGATGAGGGGGAAAAGTGGGACTACTTAAGTAACAAGGAGGCATGGAGGCAATGAGCTTCCTGGCAGAGAAGAAGACCAGGTTGTCATGTAAGCCAAGGTAGAACCAAGGTGAAAAATAAATGTAGCCTGGATTTGTAAATTGTAAAATTTTGGAATATGCACAATGAAAATGTATTATGATCCTTAGAGCTTGTGCGTGAAAACATATTGTATACAATTGATGATTTATCAG
This sequence comes from Mantis religiosa, assembly GCA_030765055.1. NCBI lineage: Eukaryota > Metazoa > Arthropoda > Insecta > Mantodea > Mantidae > Mantis > Mantis religiosa. The sequence goes on along the minus strand of JAUKNK010000222.1, from coordinate 56,422 downwards.
TTGGTAGTATAATCTGAACTGTACAACCTTGAACTGAACACTTCGATTACGCAGCTATGGAAACAACAGCTGATCTCTCTTCGCAGAGCTGGTGATGGTGTAACTGTGCTTTTAACCGCAGTAAGCCAGTAACGTTTCTGAGTTCGTGACAGTGAGTGAAAGTTTTGTGTTAAAAAGTTAAAATAAGGAAAAACATTATAAAAACAACTGAATGTCAGTCCCACAAATCTTAGTAGATATTGATATAATACGTTACTAAATAATTACTTACAAAAATATTGTAGATCTAATTCAATATACATAAAGCATGTGCATTTGAGGCAAATATACTTTGAAACTAAATATTTAAAAGTTTCATTAATAATTAAATATATAGACTAATAAAGTACTTTATATAATCCTTACACATAATTTTTAACATATAATATCTCAATTAATCAACAGATTAATCGATTAAAGTAACGCGGGAGGATAAATGGGAAAAAGTAGGGAAGAGGTTAGCAGCTATACAAATGTTAACGGGAACGGAAGAAAAGAAGGTAAGAGGTATTGGGGAGTTCTTATCGAAAGTTGAAGAAGAATGGGCCAGAAATGCAAGGAATATAAGAAAGGAAGTTGAGGGGGAAGAGTGGGACTGATTAAGTAACAAGGAGGTATGGAGGGTAAGAGATACCTGGCAGAGCAGAAGACCAGAGTGTCATATAAGCCAAGGTAGCAACAAGGTAAACACAAATAAATGTAGCCTAAAGTTGTAAATTGTAAAATTTTGGAATATGCACAATAAAAATTCTTCATACACGCTGTATTGTCAACAGTAATAATCCATCCTGGAGAAATTGTTTACCAAACCTAAATGCATTACTTATATATTTGGAAGGAAGGAAGGTGTTCAACGTTTGTAAATTGGAAGTTCGGCAACTACTCTGTCGTAACTGTGCTGCGGGTAAGGGGTATTCCCAGGCGTTCTTGGTGATTGAAACGTAACGAGATATGGACTTACAGGCAGGCCTGGGTTTTGGGTCACGGAAGCAACAAGCTCAAGTTGGCGACACACAGGGTTAAGTTGATGACGTGACCTGTGGCATGGGACAGCACTTCAAACGTACAGGTTTCTGCATGGCAAAGTTAATTGCCGTTCATTCGCACTGCTCTCTAAGGAACAGGCCTAATAAATATATTTGATTTAGAGATATGTATAGCATTTACTACGAGGGCTGCTCAATAAACAATGATCAAAATTTGTATACGGTCATAATTTTTCACACTAAAATTCACTCTTATATTCCGTTAGCTTAATGTTAAACACGCCGTAGTATTTTCATTGTTGGTATTTCTGGTTCCCGCCTGTGAGAACCAGGTAAGTTCAGACATGTTCAGTATCGCCTACCGCTGCAATGGAGGTAACATGCAGTTTCAGTTGAAGCTAGAGGAAGATGCGGAGTTGCTTTCAAACGTAATCTCTGCTGATGAAACTTGGCTATATCATTTTGATCCTGAGAGCAAAGGAAAACCTCAGCGAGGAAATCTCCATCACCAACCGCCAAAAAAGCAAAAGTGGTTGCTTCTGCTGGGAAAGCTATGGTCATCTTATTCTTAGATATTCATGGAATGGTTTATCAGTATGGTGTACCTGCACACACATCAGTAACTGGGCAATATTACAGGGATGTCTTGTAAACATTTCAAGTCCGTATCTGGCGCAAAAGACCACATTTCCATGAAGCAGGCTGGATGCTGCACAACGATAATGTGCGGCCGCATATTGCCAATGTTGTTGCTGAATGTCTTGCAAACATCAACGCGAAGTGCATCCCTCACACTCCCTATAGTCCGGATTTAGCACCATGTGACTTTTTTGTATACCCTAACTTGAAGAAACGCCTTCGTGGGAGGCATTATCCATCATCAGAAGCAGTGGTGAAGGATGAGGAGGCGAATTTGAAGGATCTCTCAAAAAATGGTTTTCAGCATGCCTTTGAAGACTGGTAGAAGCGCTGGGACAAGTGAATGGTACTCAGGGGTGAATATTTTGAGAAGCACCATCAAAATTATGATCATTCTTTATTGAACAACCCTCGTATTATAAAGTCTTCCGTTCTAGAACGATTATTGCTTTTATTCTTCTCTCATTCTTTAAGGTCGCTTTAAAACAACTAAGGTTATCAGCGAACACAGCAGAATTAGTACATTATTGAGAAAGCAATGAAATATAAAACAAACGGTACAAACAGGTTGTGACAGTTGTAATAATTTTTCTTATAATTCCTCGGTGAGGCGACTTACCTTCCTCAGGGATGCAGAACCGATGATCTCTCCAGCTTCCTTTGTACTGCGATGATGTAGACTTGACGATTCGCCAGCAACTCCGTCGATGAGCAGTGAACTCTGTAATCTAGGATAGTGGTACGGCGCCAACAACGAAATGGTGGATGGTGGCAACAAAATTGATTTAAAACACTGCTTCACTTTTTGAGAATTTATTTTCTCACTGAATTATTTCACAGCGCATGTTTTAAAACATGATTTACAAACATCTTTCCTGATTTTATAGGCGAAGTGAACGCAACAGCGTGCCACTCATCATTTACGTATTTTCTTTTGCGACGCGTACTCGACAAGCCTTTTCACTGATCGCTCATCAGTAGACAAAATTACTTGTGCAACTTGCAGGAACCTAGCAGTCCTCTTGCAATTTAATAGTGCGTCTGTGTCCGAGACGATATCTATAACACGTCTGACTACATCGAAAGAACAAGAAGGACTGAGACCTTTCACAAGTGAAGATGAAATCAAATTAAAATTTTTACTGAACTCGGATTGGTTCATTCTACAATGCCTTGTTGCTAAGGTACCAAAACTTGACTTTGATTCGCTTGAGTTCTGGAAAGTTCCATAACTTAGAATGATAATAAACCTAGGCAATCTGTTGCGTAACAAACAAAGCCATCTTGGTTTACCCTTTTCATTAATTTCAAGGGCCATGCTTGCATTATATCTCTATATATGAAAATTTTAACGAATTCTTGAATTCTCTGAAAAATTAGCTACACAGTAAACTAAACAACTAAAATCGCACATTCCAGTGGAGAACAGTCATGTAAGTAGCAATACAAATATATTATTCACTCAAAAGGGTTGAACTGATTAATAGTACTACACGAAAAGTGTATATTACAAAAAAAAACTTATAACATCTAACACAAGATATATTTGAATAAATTTTACATAAGAGACGACAGTTGTGAGGAACTCATTAATTTTATAATTTTTCTACATTCTTCAAATGAGTTAAAATGGCATATACGAGGACTGTTCAATAATAAATGATCATTAATTTCTTTGCAACGTACCTTTACTCATCCTCATAATTTTCATTGACCTTCTCAAAATAGCCTCTCCTGAATGCGATGCACTTGTCCCAGCATTTCTGCCAGTCTTTAAAGATATGCTGGAAAACATTTTTTGAGAGATCTTTCAAAATCGCTTCCGCAGACTTCACCACTACTTCTGATGATGGATAATGCCTCCAACGAAGGCGTTTCTTCAAGGTAGGGAGTAGAAAAAAGTCACATGGTGCTAATTCCGGACTTTACGGAGGATGAGGGATACACTTCACATTGATTTTTTACAAGCTATTCGGCAAGATCATTGACAATATGCGGCCGCGCATTGTCGTGGTGCAACATCCAGCCTGCTTCACGGAAATGTGGTCTTTTGTGCCGGATATGGACTTGCAATGTTTTCAGGACATCCCTGTAGTATTGTCCAGTTACTGATGTGTGTGCAAGTACAACATGCTGATAAACCATTCCATGGATATCATAGAATGAGATGTTAGTAACTTTTCCCGCAGAAGCAACCACTTTTATTTTTGGGGGGTTGGTGATGAAGGAGATTTCCTCACTGAGCTTTGCTGTTTGCTCTCAGGATCAAAATGATACAGCCAAGTTTCATCAACAGTGATTACGTTTGAAATAAACTCCGGATCTTCCTCTAACGTCAAATTTAACTGCATGTTACCTTCATTGCAGCGGTAGGCGATACTGAACATGTCTGAACTTGCCTGGTTCTCACAGGTGGGAACCAGGAGTACCAACAATGAAACTACTACGGCGTGTTTGTTTCCCATTAAGCTAAAAGAATATAAGATTCAATTATAGTGCCAAAAATTATGACCGTAAAAATATTATGATTATTCTTTATTGAACAGCCCTCGTAAAGCACTATTGCGGTTCAAGTCACTTCTGGCTTTCAGCAAGGATTGGCACTCAAGGATGAGTTGGGATATTAATATTTCTTGAGAACTGCACTTCAGGCATGGATCTTTAGCTGAATTCTTCATCAAAAACTATGACTTAGGATGAAGTGATCAATACGTAATCTGTTGAGTAGAATTTTTTCTCTTCTCCGGAAGTGACACTTCGATATAGCTCGTTCTGAGATATATCTTTTAACAAGTTCCAGCTTTGAGGGAGTGGATTGCCATTGTTTGCCTCAGTACTCCAGAATATGTGTTTAGAACATCCTTTTGATATCTTGTAGTGTACCGGATACTCCAACCTCAATTTGTTGTAGGCTTGTAGCTGACTTAGCTTCCTCATCGGTCTTTCAATTCCCACAATGCCTTTATGTGAATGTATCCATGCCAATGAGATGCGGATGACTTTATAATAGTGGTAAAATAAACGCTCTTGAATACTTTTAATGAGTGGATGGCCATTAAACTTGTTTGGAACCGCAGAAATTTTTGACATAGAGTCTGTAAAGATCACATCTAATTATTTAAGCGCATTTTAAATACTTCTAAATAAACTACATCGCCTCTGCAGAACTCAGATACAGAAATGGATATGGTTCTTCAGCTTATTGTTGGACTACTGCATTAAATGGATAATTCATACTCAGAATCTGTTATTGCAAGAATGAAGGCCTAATTAAAAATGCCCTGGTGAAAACTATCCTCGTGGACGTATGCTTCACACACTATATTTTAATAGAGTGCAATAAAGTTTATGAACCGTTGATTTGTCTAGTATACAATTCTACTTTTCTGGGCCTCTAAGATAAGATTATGTGACGTTGAACGAAGCTTCTCTAGATTCCTACTTACTTTAAGTAGGCATGAGCGTTCTTTTCCTTTACCTAGATGCATTGCCAATGTTATATTAGGGCAGATGAAATATAAACGGGAATTATATGTTTTATTTTTATTTTTATTATGAACAGAATCATGTTGTGGCCTATGGACTTCGTCGCCATTTAGCTTGGCTCTTGTGTTGAAGTTCTGCAGAAACCCTATAAAAGCACCAACAGTAAACCACAAGTTGGGGTGGACGTATATTAAAAAGAATTACTTCATTCCAATGGCCCTGATATCTTTGTTCCATAACAGAAATGTCCTGATGGTATCTCTCCCCATATTCATAACTAACAGCTCCACAACTAGGAGGGAGAAAGTCTAGGTGGAAGTGGAGAGAATGGATCTTAAGGGACATGTTGCATCCAAGGTTACGGTATTTTTGCAGGAGCACTGTCACAAAATGCTTGTAGCTGCCATCTCTTTGGTTATTTAAAAATCCATGAACAACACTCTTGAAGGCTTTCCAAGCTTCCTTTTCATTCCCCTCCAAAATTTAGTCAAATGCAGGATCCTTTACAAGTTTTCTTATTTGTGGCCCGACAAAATGCCTTCCGTAACTTTTGCATCATTTAATTTCCAACATTTCTCCCTGATGGTGTTTTGTTATTTGACAGGTGTGCCATCTCCCAAAAAATTCCTACAAATTTAAAATCTTCACTCTAAAAAATTAATGTGACTTTTTCTTCAAAACAAGAGCTAATCTATCATTTTATGGCGACTTTTGAATTCAGAAGATGGAAATACATGTAAATTCATTACTTGTAAGCCCGAAACATTTTCATTGCTGACCAGTGTTATCAAAGGACTGTCAGTAAATGCTCATCAATGCATTCGATTTGCTATTTGTTTATTTTGAACTAGAAGTAACCAAAGAGCTTGGATTAAAGATTGATATGAACGTGTTAATAGCTGTGTTAAGTTCTAGGGGTTTTATGTTTCTTTATTAAACAAATATGTTGAAAATCGTACCCCTACTTATTTGTTCTTTGAGACTCTTTATCGTATGCCAAGCACAAAACCTCCAAGGACTACCAATATCGTCGTAAACAACATTTCTCTTTGGCTGTTCACTCCTTGCTTCGTAAAAAGGAGAAGATAATGGGGAAAGAACATTAAGTACAAATAATGTGCTCATCATGACAAGCTTTGAGAGCTTAAAAGCACTTTTCTTCTATTTAGACGTAGTTAGAAACATGAGACGCATTCTTCTGCCTTTAATTTTTACGGCGCTGCTTTCTCCCTTGGATCCATTATGTATCAAAAACTGTGCAATCTGAACACATCAAAGGTTTAAGGAGGTTCTGATAGCCGACCTCGGCAATATTTAACTTAATGTGATAGGCTTTATTACTATCAGGAAACAGCTTATTTAACAATATCGAAACGTTGTAAAGAAACCATCTTCTTAACCTATGGGCTCTTCTTTTGCAATGTGTGACGCGGCTTTTTTTCTAATTCCTTCAAACATTTTGATGTTTTAATAGACAACCATGATTTTTAATATAATTTCTTTACCTTTACCTTTATTTCGTGTTGGTTGGAATTCTTTTAACGTTATTGTTTGTTTATTTACTTACTGCATAATGTAATCCTTGTTGCACATAAGCTTGCCCCATATCTTTTAACAGTCACTTGACCTTATAACCTCTCATTGGCTGCTACTGTAGAATAGACTGTTGTGCGGTAAACATTAGTTCCTTATTTAACATGGTGATATATCTTTATATGTTGGAAAAGAATTGTCGAATTTATATTTTCGTAACTGTTTTAATGAAATATATTACGCAACAGAGTCGATTTATCTGCAATGCATGTTAATTCTTACACGAAGTAAAGAGGAAGTTCCTTTGTTCTCAAGCACGTGGCACGATAGCACGTGATTTAGCGGTAGTGATGACATTTGTTTATATGACTTTTATCACTGACCTTGTTTTGAACTGGATTAGTCATATATCGCCATTCGACGGTGTGCTATGCCGAGTGCGGGAGCTAAATTATTTTATTGATCGTTTATTGCGCGTGTACTTATATGTATAATGGCAGAGTCTACCGCCAGTTTTTCGCTGAAGTATCGCAAGGATAATTCTTTCCAAACAGCTTAAAAAAGAATTGTGGTGCATGTGTTTAATGCACTCAGAGAGGAATCAGTCTTTGTCAGTGAGAGAAGCCGAACAACTGTGCTCTGAGGTTTACAGGTGTGAGTGTCAGATCCGTAGGAACATCGCGATGTGAAATTGAGAAAACAGGAGAACTTACCACTCCAGGCAAAATCAGGAATAAATAAAAGTTCGTGCTCGAAGAAAATACGTGAAAAGTGTTGTGCGTCGTCATTTGCATAGTTTTTTTCTTTAGAAACGAACCCCCTAACATAAATAGCATTTCGTATGCTGTAAATGAGAATGTAGGTTTACCAAATTTCAGCAGATTGCTTATACAGCTGGGGTTTGTGAATGAAAAGAGGCAAGAAAAATGTGCTAAAAGACAGAGGCGATATTGCTGTAAGGCGAAGACGTTATTTAAGGACAACAGGACTGTACTGGGATACAAATCGCAAAATATACATGAAGAACACACGAAAAGTAAGGTATGGCGTGACACGACTTTTAAGACTGAAAGACAAGCATTTTTGAAAGGTATGTGTGCTGGTTTAAAAAATCCCAGTGGAAAACGCCAAAGGTCTTTCATTATAAACAATTTCAGTTTCATTGCTCAGTCATTTAGTTTCAACTTGCTAAGTTCATTATAAACTTGTATTTTTGCATGCCTTAATATTCTTATTTGCATAATTTGATCTATCTTCCCGGCAATTATTATGCAGGTTTAAATGTGACGGGAAGGCAACGCCTATGGCCTATGGCGCGAACACATTAGCCAATTAGGGTGAGGGGGAAGGTAGTTGAACGCGGAGTGATACATTTCAGCGGGGCAAGGTTATATGAAACAGATTAGGCATACTGAAGAATTCACTGCAGCCAAACTATGCTTGTTTCTCCACTGAAAGCAATGCTGCCAACAGTCTTACTTGTCGCGAAATTAGACTATTGAGCAGACTAAATGTATGAGTTCGCGGAATGTATCGGACTGGTTCGGCTACTGCCGCGAAGTGTGCATGATGACAAGTGACACCAAGTATACTGCAAGGGGGGAAATTGGCGGTTCCTGCCACGTCGTTCCAATCGACGAGTGCAAAATAGGAAGACGCACGTTTCATCGTGGGCACTGCAATTCGACTGTAGAACGTATTTACATCCCTCCCGATGTTGGGTCACATCATCATCCGTACCTCATTCGTTTCCACGTCGATCATTCCCAAGATGCAGTTGCCCTCAACGACGCGCCAAGATGAAACTTGCGTCGTCCTATTTTACATTCGTCGATTTCAACGACGTGACCTGGACCGCCAATTTCCCCCCTTGCAGTATACTTGGTATCATTTGACATCATGCAAAATTTGCAGCCGTAGCCGAAACAGTCCGATACATTCCCTGAGCTCATGCATGTATTTCCTACGGAGCACTCCATTATCATCGTGTCGTAGGATTGCTTATGTGCAAAGCAGTGCATGAGTAACACAATTTGACCGGGCGATAACCTAGCCTTCCCAAACCATTGTCCTTTGTCACCTATGTCTGGGTCATTTTTGCACAGGTTTGCTACATGTTTTACATATCTTTCTCATGTTGGCTTCAACTCCAGAACCGGCTGTTCGTCTGCTTGTGCATCCATATACATGCACCTTTGGACTTACAAAATATTCTCGCGTCGCACAAAAGAAAGTTTCCCCAATTTATGTTACCGAGCCAGATGGCTCAGGCCGTTTCGTCTGTGGCCCGCATTCCATAGTCCGTATTCGACTCCCTTGGACAGACCTTCCTGATTCAGGCGCTTTTCCGGGGATTTTCCCTGACGAATGCTGGGTAGATTAATTATAAGCTGCGTTCAAAAAGAAACGAGCTGGAGTCTGATATGCTCAAACCGGTGACGGGATGGTGATATCGTGGTCTTTGTAACGAAGTGTTGTTCCGACCAGAGCGTGGAATTTCACAGCCCATCGCTAGAGAGCACATGTAAACGTCACGTGACAATACAAAGCGGGTACCAGCATGCATCAATCGTCCTAAACTGTCAGTCGCGTTGCAAATAGTGAAACGGAGAAGTCAAAAGTACGGCAAAGAGGTGTTGTTCGTTTTTGACAGGGAGAGGAGTATCGATGACGGACTTTCATCGACGAATGTGCCTGCCTCACGTTCAAAAGGTTCCGAGTTCGAATCTCGGTCAGGGTGAGTTACCTGGATAAGGCTTTTTCCGGGGTTTTCCCTTATGCAGATAGACGAATTTCCGGTAACTCTAAGCTCCAGGGGCCAGGACACATATGGGCGTCAATTCACCCATTTCATTCATCGTCCGTTATGACTTAGCGTTGGAGGACGCACATTGCAAAACAGAAATCGACGAATGCAATAAGTGTACAGCGAACACTGCTAGTCTCTTGCAAGGGCCAAGACGTTGCATAAGCGCTTCAGGTGAGGACGGGTATCGTTAGCCGATGATGCACATTCTGGAGCACCACACTGAACTACCGATGACATTGTCCAGCTGGTTGATGCACTCATTACACAGGACCGCCACGTGACAGTGAGAGCCATAGCCACTGAGGTCAGATTGAGCGTCGGAAGTGTTCACACCATCATGAAGGAACGACTGCTCTTGCGCAAAGTGTGTGTCCAATGGGTGCCCTACAGTCTTCAACCACACCAGAAAGCATGTCGAATAGCCCACAGTCTTGGTCATCTGTAGCACTATGCTAAGGACGGGAATGAGTTGCTGGCACAAGTGGTGGCTGGAGATGAGTCATGGGGTTATCACTTCGAACCAGATTCAAAACGACGAAGTCGCCAGTGGAAACATCCGTGATCACCACCACCAAAAAGGCCAAGGCCATCCAAACAAGTGCAGGAAAGGTTATGCTGACGTTATTCTTTGACCAAGATGTCCACCTTCTAATACACTTCTTGCATCACGGGGCAACAGTGAATGCCCAGGGTTACTCGCAAGCTTTGACCAACCTTCGCCAAGTGATCAAATCAAAACCACCAGGCAATCTCACCCGTGGGGTCATTCTGCTCCACGACCAACACAGTCGTAGCTCTCGTGCGGAAATTCAAATGGGAGGTTCTCGGCCACCCTCCATACAACCCAGATCTCTCTCCCTGTGATTACTTCAATTTTGGTCCCCCTAAAATGGCTCTGAGGGGCCAACGATTCACCCTGGATGATGACGCCCAGCTGTACATGCGGAACTAGCTCACATTGCAGCCCCAGGACATTTATGAGACTGCCATTCACCGCCTTGTGTCACAGTGGAACAAATGTCTCAACAGCCAGGGCCAAAACCTGTAACATACAGGTACTGGTTTCTGTAATTAAGTCTCCGGCTCGTTTCTTTTTGAATGCAACTTATACATCTCCGGAATTTCCTGTCCCTCAATGTCATCTCCATTATTATTTCACGTCACTCATCTGGTGGTCTCTTGCAGGCTAGAAGTGTCTATAAGAGACTAGGTGCTGCATGGCAGGACGATATGCTCCTGTTAAACACTTCCACCTCCGTTAAGACATTCTCCGGACTCCAGGTGGGCTATTTCAGGACCACGGTGCGTAAGATACCGGCTGTACTGGCCTGCCAGGCAGTTTCCAACTGTCAACTGTAGGGACGCTGTCCCCTGTACGGGCGTTACTTCTTGGGTCACCAGGCCTGTGTCCTCTCACCCCATTCTTCCTCCCTGAAATGCCCCCGTTGGGGGCATAGGTACAATAGGTCAAGAATGGTCGCAGTGCCAAATCTCCTCCATAGCATGATCCTATCCTCTTTATATTTGTAAAATAAAAGGAAATAATAATTGTGTCTCATTCACATGACTTTCTCTATGCATTCTACAACAAAATATTAATGAACAAACTGTTATCTCTAATCCATTTTAATCCATATTGTGACTTTGTGGGTTCGTAGAATTAAAAGTCCTGTTTGCAGAAGTTTAAAATGCTCCTTATTGCAATAGACAGTAACATTTTACAATCCTTACAGAAGCAAAATGACGTAACATACACAAACGCAGTCTTTAAGGTCATCTGCCACACGTAAACAAACAAAAGAATACACTGCAGTAACACTCAAATGTCCACACAGCTGCACTATTAATTAACAACTCACTAGCAAACTGACTCCGCTCTAACAAATGCTGGTTTTTATACCTCCAGTCATTGTTCTAGAAAGCCGCCGAGGTTTCAACGCCTTCGCGGCGACAAAAGAAAGAAAGAACTATCCAGACATCATTGTCTCTTTCTGTCTTTGTTTCTGTCTCTCTGTCGGCAAGCGTTCAGCGCTCGTCCACGCGCAGGCTGCGGCTTGCGACAGCAAGGAAACAATGTGATCGGTGACAATATTCATATTTGCACCGATAGATGTATTATCTAACATATATACATCTTATGGAAATAGGGAAATACAGCAGGATAAAGGGATAGTCAAATACCTTATACCTGCGTTTACTATGTGATTGCTTTGAATTTTGTTCTCCTTGTATGACCAAGAGAGGTAAAATGAACGAATTATAACTTCCCATTTAAGAAATATTGGAGTATTCCTACCAATGGTACATGGAAAATTTCAGAAATACTTAACTTCACAAATAAACGTCATTTTTTGTACTTTACGTCCTCCAACGTTAAGTCATATCGGGCGATGAATGACAGGGGTGAAATTATGCTCAAATGAGCCCTGGGTCCATGGAGCTTAAGAGTTACCCTACATTCGTCTTTCAGGATAAGGGAAAACACCGGATAAAACCTCATCCAAGTAACTCGCCCTGACGGAAATTCGAACTCGGGACCTCTTGAACGTGAGGCATACATGCTACCATCTACGCTACGGAGGAGGGCAATAAACGTCATTGTATTTCATATAAATTATGTGCTTTAACTAGATCTACAAGATATCCTAAAAAAATTTGCCGAATTTTCTGATTCTATTATTTCTTTCAAAGTATTGGTTTTACTGAATAGCATAAATTTTGAATCAATTTTGTCAAATTTCTTTTAAATAAAAGATGAACAAAATTAAGAAAAGCAAAACACGAGCTTCTAAGCCAAAAATTTCATGCCAAAATTCTTGAGTCTACTGTTACGATTTATCGATTATGTAAAATTCTCTCAAAATGAAGTCGACGTTTTTCAGCTATAGGCGTGTAATTCATAAAGTAAAACCATGGCGTTTTCATCTTAATCGTTAGAGCTATTTCTGAGAAAATAAAAATGTTCGACAAATTCTAAATGGTAGTATAACGTGAGTGCTGAACTTGAGTACCAAGTTACATGCTTAACAGTCTTTTCTATTTTCAATGGTACTACTGCACACAGGCAAATAACCTTTAACCTTAAGACCTGAAGCCTTCCTGGCAACAAACACGCTCACTGTATTCTCGGGCAGCAAGCCAGGTGAAAAGACGCTAGATATCGACGTTTCGGGAGTGTACGTCGCTCCAATTATCTGAATATTTTTTAAATGTTATAATCACAAATGAAAAACTGGATATAACACAAATATAAGCAAAGAAAAAACACTATCAGCACTCGCATTACTGAACAGAAGACTGTTTTCAGTAAATTAAATGCCAGGTCAGGAGATGGCGTGAGTACAAAACACTAATTGCGTCAAAGAAACGTAACTACTTAACTTGATTATCAAGCTGCATTGATTTTTGCTTCTTAAATCGACGGATTTCCATTTTAAGGCCAGTTTCCAAGAGGAGCTGAACCGAAATCCAGCATCACAATTAAGCGTGCTGTTTAGAGAGGAAATCCTGAAAGCCTCCTTAATTCTCCGCTCCCAGTAACTGTTGCAAATTGCCAAGATGGTCGTCTCCGGAAAATTTTCTCTATGGTCGTTATCAAAACAATGCTCTGCCAGCCCAGACTTCACAGGTTGTATTAAACGAATGCTCCGTTCATGTTCCATTTTGCTGGTAGCGATGGTCCTTCCGGTTTGTCCTATATACGGTGTCCCACATTCACAGGGAATGCTGTACACTCCCGGAACCTGGAAGTCTAATTTGCTTTCACTGGTCTCAGCAGATGCTTAATCTTCGGAGGTGGCTTGTGGATGGTTCTGATGTTGTATTTGGCTAGAATTCTGCTGATTCTGCCAGATAGGTTGCCGGTAAACGGGATGCAGGCTGTAGCGGTAGGTTTATCTGGCGCTTGCTGTATTACAGGTTTCCCATTCCTAGCTTTGGTGATCGAGGCTTCAACGTCATATTCAGAGTAGCCGTGTTGACGGAAAGTGAGTCTCAGTAGTAGTGAGTAGTTAAAACGGCTACTACGAATATGACGTTGAAGCCTCGATTACCAGAGCTAGGAAAGGGTAACCTGTAATACAGCAAGCGTCAAATAAGGCTACCGCTACAGCCTGCATCCCGTTTACTGGCAACCTATCTGGCAGAATCAACAGAATTCTCGCCAAATAGAACATCAGGACCATCCACAAGCTACCTCCGAAGACTAAACATCTGTTGAGACCAGTGAAAGACCAACTGGACTCCCAAGTTCTGGGAGTGTACCGCATTCCCTGTGAATGTCGGACATCGTATATAGAACCAACCGGAAGGACCATCGCAACCAGAATAATCGAACATAAACGGAGCATTAGTTTAATTCAACCTGAGAAGTGTGGGCTCGCAGAGCATTGTTTTAATATGACCATAAAACCAATTTGCGGGAGACGACACGACCATCTTGGCAATATGCAAAAGTTACTGGGAGCGGAAATTCTAGGAGGCTCTGGCGATTTCCTCTGAAAGGAGCACACTTAATCATAATGCTGGATATCAGTTCAGCTCCTCTTGGTAACCGCCCTTAAAAATGCAGGTCCCTTGATTTAAGAAGCAAAGATCAATACAGATTGATGATCAAGTAGTTACGTTTCCTTGACCCAATTAATTTTCTATACTAACGCCATCTCCTGACCTGGCATTTAATTTACTGAAAACAGTCTTTTGTTCCGATATTCGAATTTTGATAGTGTTTTGTCTCTGTTTTATATTGGAGTTATATCCAGTGTTTCATTTGTGGTTATAACATTTTATAAACATCCTGATGATGGGAGCGATGCACACAACCAAAACGTCGATATCTATTCGTCTTTTCACCTGGTTTGCTGCCCGAGAAGAAAGTAACCTTTTAACATAGTTTTGTTATTTTTTGACTCACGAACTCTCAAAATATGTCAGGTGAAATATTGGGATTACTGCACATATGTTGTAGGGAAAGTAAAAATGGTAGAAAAAGGGAATTTTTACTTTTATTTCTCATAAAGATTAGCCCGTAGTACATAATGTCATCTGTTTTACAGGAAACAGCTAAAATGTATGTAAAACTGGATATTCTGAAATAAAAAGTACGTGTAAACATGTGAATAAACTACTGTTCTATCCTTTGGTGTTGCGGGGCGCAAGAATCTTCCAGATGCTCTGGTTTCTAATTTATTAAGGAAGGGATGCTTTATGTTCTAGGTTTTGCACTTGAAGAGAAGGGCAAACGGTGGTTTTTACTGAGTAATACGGTTCGTGCCCATCAACTCCTTGCACCTTGGTGCATCCTAAAGGTATTTGCTTTCTCAGGCTATTCCATAAAACATTGGACGTGCAGAATAAAACTGGGAAAGGTACGGAGAGCATTATATGGCTGTTTCATGTATTCGTGTTTCTATTTCATAATGACTCTAATAGGGCCCCATCTTGGCTGAGTGGTTAGACCGCTCGTTTCTCAACAAGGTGGCACGGGTTCGATCCCAGGCGACCGTGAAAAGAGATTTGGGGTGGTCTACACGGCGCTGGGGTGGGTTTTCTCCGGGATTTCCGGTTGTTCCCTCCATCTCTTTCCACCGCTGCTTCAACTTCATCTCATGTATCATCAGCGTAACCGCCTGCGGTGCCAAATGTAATAAAAGCAGGCGTTAAACACTATACTTTTCGTCTCATTAATGACTCTAATAGAAAAAATTGACAAATTTAACAAGATATGTAAGTACGAGTAGCTTTGGCCTATTTAAAACAACTCACACGAAGTACTAATTAAAAGTCAAGTGTATTCAATAATTACTCTGGGAAACAATGAAAATGTTTCGTGTTTAAAAATAGTGAATTTAAATGTACTTCTATCTGCTGAACTGAAAAATCACCATAAATGATGAATTAGCTGTTGTTTTGGTGATAAAGTGGCATTTCATTTTTAGAGTAAAGATTTTAAACGTGAGGGAATTCCTTCTGGTAGTTGGCACACCCATAAAATAACATCAGAGATAAATTGTGGAAATTAAGTGATGCAAAAGTTAAGGAAGGCATTTTTGTCGGACCACAAATAAGGGAACTTTTAAAGCATCCTTCATTTCACCAACTTCTGGAGAATAAAGAAAAGGAATCTTGGGAAGCTTTCAAGGGTGTTGTTCATGGAGTCTTAGGCAACAAAAGAGTTCGCAAATACCAGCATTTGATGACAGTGCTACTGCAAAAATACTGTAACCTGGATGCAACATGTCCCTTAAGATCTATTTTCTCCACTCCCACCTAGACTTTTTTTCTCCTAGTTGTGGAGCTGTTAGTGATGAACATGGGGAGAGACTCCATCAGGACATTTCTGCTATGGAACAAAAATATCAGGGCCATTGGAATGAAGTAGTGCTTGGGGATTACTGTTGGTATTTGTGTAGGGATTCTGCGGAACTCCATCACAGGAGGTAAGCTAAAAGACGACAAAGTCAATAGACCACTACACGATTCACTTCCGAAACGACTATCGGAAAAGTATTTTTCCAGTAATTTAGGACCCTTAGCATATAACTACTACTTAAAAACATCAAATGCACTCTCATTGTTAGCATGTATGTAATTAAAATATATCCTTTTCTCTCAATCCATTAATATGTAATACTTCCACCTTGTGTATATCATATAAACTAGAGCTAATACAAAATGTTTCATTGCCATATTTGTTTTTCTCAGCTCAAAATTAGTAGTAATTGCCTCAAGAAACGCTAGAAACACAAGTAATTTTGTTGTCGCCCAGTGTAATTTATTAAATATTCACTTTAAGGGTTGAACTATAGAGTTCACCAATTATAAATTGATAACATATTTATACTTACACTTTTTACATAACGTCAACCAACACAATGACGACTGCCATGATTCCAAATATAACCAGGTGACAATGGATAGCAAAATATTTGCTTATCTCGACCATACCAAACCTCTAAAACTTATACGACTGTTGTAACTACTTTAATGGGCCTCATTAAAGCACACCTGTTCGTTAAAGTATTACTACCCAAGCAATGAGAAGTGGACACATAACATTGTGAAAGTCAAATATTTTATAGTCGATTATTCTATAGTCGAAATAAGTCGATTATTCTATAGTTAATTTAATTGATGAAAATTAATCATTTCTTCACACTAGCTGTATGTAGGCTAAGATTTTGGATTAATAGACATGGCATGAAACATTAAATGCCATGGCCAATTTTCCGTCATGACTTTAAATTCCCGAATTGAGTCTTATATTTCCGTGGTAAATTTTATGTCGACTCGATCAATCCAAAATCTTAGCCTGTATACGGCTAGTGTGTAGAAATGATTAATTTCAATTAATTAACTAAACTAATAAGGGTTAAATAATGAAGTCTTGGACCCAAGTATCTACGATAGTAAGTCGCCACAAACGGTGTATCTCGCATACGAGAGCCCGTAGTGGTTTACCGGGGAAATATACGAGTCAGCTGGAGAATTTAATGTCAGGATGACACCTTGGCCAGGATAGCTCAATGGGTTAGAGCGACTGGGTGGAAACCTGTAGATCGGTGGTTCAAATCCCGGCCATGGCATTGAACTTTTCAGTTGACTATTCAATAGCTCACGCGAAGTAGTACTCGCAGGTCAAGTTTATTCAGTAATAATTTATTGAATATTAACTTTAAGGGATCAACTATAGAGTTCACCAATTATACATTGATAATATGTACATACACTTTTGACATAACGTCGTCTTCCTTGTGTAAAAGTTTCTTCAGTCTCCATGGCAACCTACATAATTACAATTGCCATAGTTCCAAAAGTAACCAGATGGCAATGAATGACAAACTATTTGCTTATATTTAATAACTATAATCAATTTGTAATATTTTCGGAAGCTCTTCTTGAATATCTAAATGTACTAAATTAGAAAATTAACGATAATTTCAGTAAAGTTCACACAAGTTAAACACAAATTCGCCTGAGAGCTTGAACTTAAATGTTCTGTCAGAAACATCACTGACGTATTGTTGTGCAGCCTACTGAATCTTAATTTAATCACTAAAGCACACAAACATCAGAGTAAATAATATCATAATTCAGTTCCATAGATTCAAAGTATTCATAAAATTTAAACTTAATCATGCAGTTAAATTTTTTGATATGTAATATGGTAGTCAAAAGGAAAGCTAAAAGTTACAGAACATTAAGTTATTTCGGATGAATAAACAAATGAAGTTCAAAAGACTACAGGGCCCATAGAGCTTAGATTTAACAAATAACTATCTTTTTGGATAAGAGAAAACCTCCAATATTAAGTCATTTGCGAGGATGAAAGAATTAAGTTCAAATGAATACAGGCTCCTTAGTGCTTAGAGTTAACTGATAACAATATTTTTAGATAAGAGAAAACCTCCAAAATTAAGTCATTTCGGAGGATGAGACAAATGAAGTTCAAATGAGTACAGGCTCCACAAAGATTAGTTTTAACATATGACAATCATTTTTTATAAGAGAAAACCTACAAAATTAAAGGTGAGAATGTAAAAATTAAATGGAGTAAATACTTTGCAGCAAATGAATATAAATCTTAAATAAATTTAAAATGAATTCCTTAAATCCCAAATGGGGAGACAGTGTGCCTACCGTCCTTTACTTTGGTGTTACTGAGGTGATATTTTTTCCCCTTAAGCCTGGGATGTGCAGCTGATATCCTAAATTCAATAAACGTGGTGTAATTATGTAAAATGCTAGTTAGTGCTTGTATGATGCGGTAATCCTGAAATGCTAACATTATGAGTAATAAAAGTGTTATGAATGTTGCCATAAGAAATTTAATACTAGGTGCATCGTGGTGTAAACGGAAATCGAATCACGCCATAGTCAGATTGCACTGACTTTTATTGCCACCCAAGATTTCCAGGAACTCCATTCTTTTGGAATCTTCCTCATAAAGTTCTTTTTTTATTTTGTCATCCCTAGAAGCTTGCACAATACAGAGTGGGATAACAATCCAGAGCCTTTCAGAGAACTGGAATGTATAGTGACAAGATGCCTGAGCCGAATACACTCAGTAAGTTAGCAGATCTCGGTCAGTATTGTATTCCACTCAACAACTGTATACCCGAACTTCACCAGAAATACAAAAGAAAATATTTTTTGTAAAAGGTATCTCTATGTGTGACGGATAAATAACATATTTTGTTAAAGTTTCACATCTTCCAAGAATATGAAGCGATGAAGGAACTTACCTCACACTACACCACATATTGGACAGTTTTAGAAAATTTCGGTTTTCTAAATTCTGATTAAAATAGTATATGTTTAATATATTTTTATGAAAAATAAAAAATATCCAAATTTATAGAAATGGTCTCTGTATTACTCTTGGTTCCAAATGACTTTTACATAACTGGCAAATATGATATGTGTAACTTATTATGTGATGGATAGAGTAAACAGAAAAAAATCAATGCCAGAGCCGGGATTTGAACCACGGATCTCCCGGTTTCCGTCCAGTCGCACTTAACCTTTGAGCTACCACGGCCAACGTGCCGCCCTGACATTAAATTCTCCAGTTGACTTCTATGTTTTCCCGGTAGACCACTAGGGGCTCTCACATCCGAGATACACAGTTTGTGGCGACTTACTATCGTAAGTACTTGAGTCCCAGGCTTCATCAATTAAATATTTTAGTTAATTCATGGAAATTAATCATATCTTCACACTAGCCGTATATAGGCTAAGATATTTGATGGATAAAGTCAACATGAAAAATTCAATGCCATGGCATGGAGCATTTAATGTCAGGGCGGCACGTTGGCCGTGGTAGCTCAAAGGTTAAGAGCGACTGGACGGAAACCAAGAGAACCGTGGTTCAAATCCCGGCCATGGCATTGAATTTTTCATGTTGAGTCTATCCATCAAATATCTTAGCCCATATACGGCTAGTGTGGAGAAATGATTAATTTCCATTCTTATTATGTATTTGAATACTCAAGAGTGAGATTGAATAACGATGGAAACTGGGGAGCACACAGAAGAAAAATGGAATCAAAAGGAAGGGCGGCAATGAATGGGATAAGAATATGCAAATATAAGCTAGAAATGACAACCAAGTGATTAGATAGAATGCATGAAGCGCTAGTTGAATCCAAAATGCTGCATGCAGTGGAGATCGGGGGAGGGGCGCAGAGGTAAACCAAACGCTAGACCAAAACTACAGAAAGTTTTGTAAAGAGCTACTAGGCTTACCAAGATCAGCTCCTAGGGAAGTAGCTTTAGTAAAATTTGGAAAGACAAGAACAAATGGAATAATAATGGAAACAATAATAAAATTTTGGTATAGGTGTTTTGCCAAAGAAGGGGGAATTCTGAAATTTTGCATGAGACAGCAACAAAATTAGAGAACTCAAATAGTTGGTGAGCAGAGATAGGAGGAATTATGGAAAACAATAGGAATGGGAGATATATGGAGATTAGAGGAAAGGGATACAAGCGATGTGGGTAAATTAGTAAAATTCAGAGTAGAAGATATATAAAGACAGGAAATATGGGGAAGTCTAGAAAATATGAAATCATTACAATTTTACAAGCAAATAAAAATAAATTTGGGATGAGAAGCATATGTGGATTACTGCAATAGGCAAGAGAGAAGGGTTAGCATGGATGAGAACAGGAACAATATTTCTAAGAGGGACAAAAGGTAGGGAAAGGGGAAATTGTGAATTTTATGGGAAAAAAGAAAGCATAGAGCACTATATAGCAGAATGCGAGGACGTTGCAGTGTGGAGAAAGTAGAGAAGAAGATAGTAGCTATAAATGTTACCGGGCAGGAAGGAAAAGGTAAGAAGTATTGGTGAGTTACTACAGAAAGTAAAAGAAAAATGGGCCATAAATGTAAAGAATATAAGAAAGGAAGATGAGGGGGAAGAATGGGACCTTTTAAGTAACAAGGAAGTATGAAGGTCAACAGCTACCTGGCAGAGGACCAGGGTGCAATGTAAGCCAAGGTAGCAACAAGGTAAAGACAAATAAATGTAGCCTAAAGTTGTAAATTGTAAAATTTTGATATTAACACAATAAAATGTAATCTAATCTAATTAAAAGAACAAGGACTCATTTTAGTACAGAACCTACGACCAATAAGTTTGTGGAGTTAAGCAGTTCCGAGATAATCTTTGTGGCTTCTCTGCAATTATCTGTATTTTAACCAAGCGGTATGGCTCAGGTGCTTTTATCTATAGCCCGCATTCGGAAGGCCTGGGTTCGGTTCCCGTGGTTGACCTACCTGAATCATTGGTTTTTTGGGAGTTTTCCCGAGTCGGTAGGTGGATGCAGGCTAGGTTAATCACATCCCCCGAATTTCTTGTCCCTCCAATTCATCTCCATTATCATTTCATACCATTTTTCATCTGGTGGTCTCTTTCAAGTTAGAAGTGTCAGCGGGAGTCTCGGCGGCGCATGGCGGTATGATATGTTCTGAATCAATACTTTATCCTACGACTAGATGGACTCTAGTCCTCGAGCCGACCTGGTGGACCGATTCAGGAACGTGACTGGAGGGATGCTGGTTGTGCAAGCCTGCCTGGAGTCTCCTCCTTGTGCTGGAGCGTGGTGACGGCCTCCGGTCTCTGAACCGGCATCGTGACACCTTCATGCATTATATTGAGCAATGTAGTCGGTTTTCTTTAGAGGGAGAAATGACATAAGTTTTTCAAACCTTCCTTAATTCACTCGGCCACGGTAAGTGGGATGACGATACTCCTGGACCACCAGAGAGTATATAGCTAGTAAAATATAGCGATCCGGCCCTTTGCACTGTAGTGACTCCTTGAGGTCGGCCGCCCTCTGCTACCCCTCACCTTATACTTACTCCAGGGGGTGCCCCACTTGAGGCATAAGTACAAAAGTCCAGGCTGGTCGAGGTGCCGAATCCCCTTCGAACAATCCAGTCCAGTCCAGTCCAATCCAATCCAGTTCCTAAAACTTTTCTCAAATGAAAGTTTGATGTTCGTTTTTCCTTCTGCTCGTGCAAATAGAAGGTAATCTCATACCTGACATAATGTCCAGATGATTTAACTGATAAAAGTGATTTAATTCCTTTTCCCATTGTATTTAAAATAAAAATGGAATAAAACGGTTTCTTTAAACGTTCTATTTCAATTAACGTGAAGCAGATGCAATAATATAGATTAATAAAAACAGTTTGCCGACGAGTGAATAGTGAAAGCCATACGAGTACATAACACTAGATTATTTATTTGTTGACCATATAAATCCAGATGTAGACGAATTCGGAATATTTACAGAGATTATTGCTAAAATTTTATTGTGATAAGGCTTCATGCTAAATTTATTTTCAGAAACTAGAATGACAGAATGTTCTTTTTAATTACAACATTAATAAAATACATAAAATGTGGTAACGCATTTTTAGGACGTATAACTCAATAAATATTCGTTTCTTACTTCATGTAGAAGACGTAATTTCATTATCAAGTCTGGTGCTGGAAAAGTACCAATTTTGGTATATGTATATCAAACACTTAAGAGTTAAAACACACACAGACACACACGCATGCTCAAACATGCACATACATGTATTAAACTTAATTCAAGGAATATTTTTCTGATTTAGAGTACCTCAAAACATGCATTTCTAATGCAATTCCGGCAACAGAATTTCGTGATAAACTATTCCTTATCGTACTTAATGTAAATAGGTTTTAGTGAGTTTTCTGTTCAACATTTCGCTTCGACTAACGTTTTGCTGGCACATACCAACACATGGAAAGCTTTCTAGCTAAACTTCGATATAAAATACACGGTACACTACATACAGTGTTTATCGAGTGACGTAACGCAGGGGTAACGTGCCTGTCTCGTAATCGAAAGGCCTGGGTTGCATTCACAGATGATACCGAAATTATGGTTTGCCAGAAGCAGTCATGATAGATGTCAAAGGAATGTTAGTTCTTTGTCAAGACCAGGGCAAGGCCAGTTCAGTTGGGGAAAGTGTCTAACAAAGCCGTGTAAGAAACCGTGTCCTTAGTAGATTTCTAAAGGAATTGTCACTTATCGTGTATGAATAGGGAATTCTTTGGATCGTTTACAATGGCGACCAAAACAGCCACAAAGGGACTTTGTTTAAAAGAGTTTTGAGAGGGAAAGTTAGATATGTACACGTGCAGCTGTGGTCAGGAGAGCACTCTTCGGCGTAAGGCCGATGGAGACGGTTCGCGGCTAGGAAGACATTATAAACAGTCTTCGGCGTGCAGCTGAGAAAGGAGTCTGAGACGTGAAGCCTATTAGAGCGGTCAACTTGTTCTGTCTTGAATATTTGTCGGGTCATAAAAATTTATCGAGTAATAAACGATTAGCATTCAATAATTCTAAACCGAGATTGGTAACCCTCGGTCGGCAACTTCCACTTCGATGTTTGAAAAGAAGCAGTGAATAAATAATTTGGAGACGGGCATTCCAGTGTTGTAAAATTTCCTTCTCACACTCATCCACGCATACCCTAAGAGAAACCTCATTGCTCGCCGGCTTCTGTGTTCGCCATTATATTATATTTGCATCAAATTGGCGTTCCAACGGGGAAGTGTGTACACCAATAATTATTGTATCAAACTGGCGCACAACGTGGAGCTGTGGTAACCCTTGATCGCCACCAATTATATGTGTATCACAGAGACCACTCATTCATGCCCTGGAATTTTTGCGGTTTCCCGGGTTGGTAGGTGAATATTCTGATGTTCCCGTTTCTACCATGTCATTCTTGATCTCCATTTATTATTCTTAATGAAGTTTACCTACTGCCAGGTCTTGTGTGGTGCAACCACTGCGGTACGTTAACACCCGTGTCACTAACAGACATTACGAGAAGTACGTTGGGCCAAATATCTGAGTCTCTCCCATAAAGATGTTCGGATAACGGGATAATGGCGTCCGAGAAGCATAACACATATGGACACAGCTTAATGTCCTCCAACCTGGAACGTATCATACTGCTAGGTCACCGTTTATCTTATCAAGTTGTTCCGTAGTATACCTCTGTAGGGTTGACGCAAGGAAGTGGCATGTTTATTTGTGTCGTCACGTCAACGGCGATAGGATTTTAAACAGGTATTTCCCCAATTAAATATATATAGAGAGGACATTACTAACCGTTGCGTTATCAGAGGGAACTGGGCTTTAGGTGTTCCTAATTAAAGAGTCAAGTAGCCTTGTACCAGAGGTTCTCTCGACTCCAGGTATTGTCTTACGGAAACAACCATGGAGAGGCTGCATTAACACAGCTCGATAACAGAGGCAACCTACATTTCAGATGTCCTCTGTAAACAGTCAGCTAACCTGGTTGCAAAAAGAGTCCCAAGTAAAGGTAATTTCTTAGTGAAACAGATACGAAGAAGCCAGCACTAACGGTGCCTGGTATCAGATTGAACATAGACTTCAGTTATCCTATGTAAACATACGCGTAGCCTGGTACCAAAGGGAGTCCCGGCTTTAGGTATTGTCCTGGGGAAATGGCCACGGAGAGGCAGTACTAATCCCGCCAGGAATCAGAGGGAACCTGTACTTAGATGTTGTCCTAGGAAAACAGTCAAGTAGCCTTGTACCAGAGGAGAGGCAGTATACACCCTGCCTGGAAATAAGGAACCTAGACTTCAAGTGTTGTCCTAGGTAAACAGTTTCCTAACCTGGTTGCAGAGAGAGTCCCGGCTCCAGGTATTGTCCTAACGAAACAGCCTCGGAGAGGCAGTACTAAACCTGTCTGGTATCATTGGGAACCTAGACTTCAGTTGTTATAGGAGGTAAACAGACGCGTAGAGTGGTACCATAGGGAGTCTCAGCGGTATTGTCCTGCGGAAATGGCTGTGGAGAGGCCAGTACTCAACCGGCCTGGTACCAGAGATTCTCGGATTCAGGTTTCGTCCCAGTTAAACACTTACGTAGAGGAGCACCATTTCGGTATAAATCTATGTCGCACATTGTCTGTACTCATCATGAACATCGTTATGCTTTGTTTTATATCGTAAGATCAAATGGCAGTGCTCGGCGGGTTGATGCTGGGGGTATCATCTGTAGTTTTCAGAGCATTTGTCTTCTGGTATTTCGCGGCTACTTTGTCAAAACGCGGCTCAGAGTAACCTTAACAGTGGGGAGCATGACTTTAGTTAAGGGCTTTTTGGAGGAGACTTGTAGCCCTGTAAGCTTTCCAAATGAAATTGGTACGTCTATCCTAACAGATCACCCTTCATTCCCTCTATTCCATACTCTAAACTTTTACCAACAATTTTTCCTCTAGGTGCAATAAATAACTGATGCAAATACCAGCGTACAGTGGGCAAGGCACAAATAATCTAAAGGTAACAGAGCAAACATTATTGCAACATGTGAGCATTTGGCAGGAGCTTGATTTGCAAGGATTATTGCAAGGATTATTACTACAATAGTTCCATTGTTGAAACATGACGCTGGCTTCTTTATGTGACGTATGGCTGTTTGGATGAGAACAAGTAACGTGCCAACTAGGTCATCGTTTCCAGAACGCGCTGTATTCATTGTCCTCTGTTTGAATAGAGCAAACACTTACCATCAATATATCAGAAAGTTGCATTTACTGGATTGGTAACCGTGCTCCAACTAGACAAACAAATATTGCTTTAACCTTCTCTACTGTCTATTTACAGCAATTAGGTAGAGTATTGTATTCCACCAAAGTATTAGATTTTGAGATTTCACTATAAATACACACTTTTAGACTCTATAAATGAAAAAGCAAGTACTTCTAAAGAAGTGTTGGAGTGTGTATGTATGTTTGCAAGCAGCACAATTAAAGGACTCAAAGTCAGCGACGTACAAAACTTGATACGAGTTCAGCATCTTCCAAGAATGCGGAACGAAGTTTTTAAAATAAATTTCCTCACCCCGAAATTACACCTAATAGTAAACCTTTTAGAAAAGTTTTATTTCTTCATAAAGGAACTTAATAATTATAAATAAAGTACCATATGCTTAAGTTATTGTTCATGACGAATGAAATGTATGTCTGGAATTTTATGAAAATAGCCTCTAAAATCCCTGTCATAGCTTATTCGTAATTAGTATATCATAACAGATATCACAAAATCTTATTAAAACAATATATATTTTTTATTAAGTTCATATTTTGTTATTTTTCTTTAGAGCACTCCATTTATGAAATATACCACATAGTTTTCAATTTTAGAGTAGTACGTCTTTGAAGTCATAAGCAATTGCTGATCTTTTTCCCTCCTGTCTATGCAAAGAGAATAGCACTTAGCAAGAAGCTCTTAAAAGGTTCGAACCTTCACTTAAGGCTAGTGCATTCTCCTATTTTTACTGTAGCTGTACGCAAATATTGTTAATTTGTGGGTTCGTTGAATTAAAAGTCTTGCTTGCAGCAATTTAAAATGCTCTTTATTACGGTAAACAGTAACTTTGTACATTCCTTGCAGCAGAAAAATGACGTGACATATACAACAGCAGTCTTCAAGGTTGTATCGTTCTCATGTGTAAGTAAACAAACAAAAATCACTACGGTGCACATCAAAGGTCCAAACACTCATAATTACTGCACAGCTGCTTCTCAATTAACAACTGACTGCGCTCTAACACGTTGCGGGGTTTTTCACCTCCTGTCATTGTTCTAGAATTCCGTCCATCATTCCATGACGATCGCGATGGCAGTGGGAAATGCCAGACTTCTCTATCGCTTTCTCTCTTGATACCGAACTTAAGGGATGCAATGCGTGAAGAATAGTAATACATTTCAAAGGGATAGTGTATCTTTGTTACAACACATGCAGGGTCAGGTGGTTGAGTCGTGTAACAAAAGACGTGGGAGATACAGAATTCTAAATGGGTAGCACTTGACTCCGTTTTAAAAGAATTTTTTTGACTCTTAACAATGGCCTGACCGAGACTAATAATCACAATGGACAAATTAGTCACAAAAGGAAGTTCTGTTGTGAATAAAGGGCTTCAAGAGGTAAAATTCTCACACACGCAGCTGTAGTGAAGACAGTCCGTGGATGGCAGCCTATTAAGACGGTCATCTGCCTCTGTCTTGGTCGAAGGCAGACCAGCACAGGAGAGAACATCTGTCGGTTCATACGTGAGTAACGACTGAGGTGTTATCGCGTACTAAGCAGTCTATATACGGTAGCTCTGAACAGTGATATATCGGTATCCCTTGGTCGGCAAATTCGAGTTTGATGTGATGATAAAAAGAAGAGGTTACTTAACCAGTTTGAAACCTGCATTCCAGTGTCTTTAGAACCATCCTTACTCCCATACATATCCACTTATACCCTGAGGATAAAGAGCTCTACCGTGCTCAACCCTAACATGCAACAAACTGTCGCGCCAAGGTGGAACTCTTTGCTCTACCCTTTAATTTGTTACACTCTCTTGGCAAGCGTACAGCTCGCGCGCCACTATCTGTCTCTTTCTTTCCTACCCTCGCGCCACTCTCTCCCTCTCTTTCCTGCGCACGCGTATAGCTCTGGCAATGCGGCGGCTCCAACGCAATATGCGATCGGTGACAATTTGCACAAAAGCGATTTGTATAAATGCTTATCTCCACTAACATGAAGCATTTAGAAGAAGTAGCGTTGGTGGTTTGTGTTGAGTTGTGTTTGAAGAATTAGCGTTTGAGTATTTAATATCATTTTTGTTTTAATCTATTTATTTAAATTAACGGTATGCCTTATAGGCTGTAGTATTAGAACTGTGTTTTGGTATAATGGCTAAGTCGTAAGTGGGAAATGAAATACGGTTGCAAAATTTCTTAATTTCATTAGTATTCTGTATGATGTTCTAGAACATCCCTTGCTTGTTGTATGGGGTCTTTATAGACCCCAAGGCGTTAAACTACGTAGAAACTGTTTTAAATGTCAACGAAAACTTCCCATCTTCCATATATGCTTTTTTCTGTACCTTATATTACAAATTGTCAAACTATTTAAGGTAATGTGACAGTCGGTAGCACAGAATTTTGAATTTTTTGTAACAGGGTCAGAAAATACCCCAGGTATACAATATGTCATTTTCCAAGTTACACTGCAAATTTACTACATTATTTAAAACTTGCAACAATGAACTTTTTGAACTTCTATTTGTGTGCCCAATGCTGTTACAAATTCGTAAAAGACAGACACATGCACTGTTGTAACAAATTTATTACCACATACAAACACAATTAGCAATTGCGTTTTGCGGAAGTTAAATGTGAAAAAATTTGAAAAAATAAAAAATACCTTAAGCGGTAATGTTGCACAACTCAAGAAAGTCAAGTGTTGATACTGTTGATAAAATGGTTAGGCAATACTCAGTGAAACGTCGAACAAGAAGGTGGCCACTTGCTCCATTTCTTGATATACTTGACTTAGCATGCCTCAATGCTTACGTCCTGTACTTCAAATCCTTACATCATCTGAGAGGTGAAATGTTAGAAGAGAATTCCTCTCAGAACTGGGAAAAGAGAAAGTTAGATCTCAAATTGAGAGACGAATTATCCCCCCCCCCTACAGACCACAACGCATTCGTTCAGTAGTAACTCAAGCTGGTTTCAAGGTTCTTCTAAATGGCAGCCAACAGGATTAGGATTCAGATGTTCCAAATATGAAACGAAAAAAGATGTGATTCCTACGCAATGACAAAGGACAAGAAAGTTAAGAAATACTGTGATGAATGTTTTTCATTTGAAGTGGAGAATGAGTAGAAGTTTATTTATATCAGGATTTTTAGAAAGTGATAACGCACATCCTAATAAAGTACTGTTATATAGCGTGAGGTAAATGAACATTTTGTGTTAAAATACTATACATACTTTTTGGAACTAGACATATGTTTTCATATTTTCATATATTTCATATATGACTTATATAGCTTACCACAATGCAGTTTTAATTTAAAAGATGTGCTTTGGTCTCAAAATAAAGTCATATTATTTTTTGGAGAAATATTTATTTTTATTTTTGTAATTTACGTCCTCGAACGTTAAGTCATATCGCACGAGGAATGAAATTGGATGAAATGATGCTCAAATGAGTCCGGGGTACATGGAGCTTAGAGTTACCCGACATTCATCTTTGAGGGTAAGGGAAAACCCAGGTAAAACCTTATCCAGGTAACTCAACCTGACCAAGATTCGAACTCGGGACCTCTTGAACTGAGGTAGACACGCTACCATCTACGCTACCGAGGCGGGCTTTGTGGAAATATTTTACACTTTATCGCCACATAGTTGTTCGAATCATTTTGGAGTGAATAAAGGACACCAAGCATATACAAGGAGCATCCATAAAGTAAGTTATGTTTCAATTTATCTCCGCTGCAGCGCTGCGATCGGAGTTCCGCACATGCGCGGTGGACGCTTTGTAACGTGCGCCATTGTGAGATTGCAGTCAGCCACATATGATTTGTTGTGCTTGTTTACAATGTCGGTGTTTATTGAAAATCCCACCGCTTGTGAAATCAGATCTGTCATTCCTTTTCTGAATGCTAGTAAAGTGAAACCAATTGAAATTTATCGCCAAATTTGCGATGTCAAAAGGCGTTGTGTTTCTTCACGACAACGCACGACCACACACTGCAAATGTGACGAAAAACATCCTACAGGGATTTGGCTGGGACGTGTTTCACCACCCGTCGTACAGCCCTGACCTCGCTCCTAGCGACCTTCATCTGTTTTTGCATCTCAAATCTTTCCTTGGCAGTCAACACTTCAACAATGACGAAGAGCTGAAAGAAAATGTTTGGAACTGGTTGAAGTCAAAGGCAGCAAACTTATCTGAAGAAGGTATACAAAAGCTTGTGCCGCGCTATAACAAATGCCTGCAAAATTTTGGAAGTTATGTGGAAAAGTAGTTTAAGAGTTGCAGAATTTTGTGCAATAAATAATTTTTCTGTATCTGTATACAATTTAATTTTATTTCCAAACAGAACTTACTTTCTGGACGTACCTCGTAAGAGAGTTAAGCTGTGGATACAGTTAGCGATGCAAAGAAGGCAGAAGAAGAAAGATGCAATATTACAACATACGAATGAACGTTTCGAAATGTTATAGAAATTTTGCTGTGTTTATTTGAGATGAAATGTGACATACTAAGTTAATCGAACAGATAATGCTATATTAAATCACAGAGGATTTAGAAAATTATGTTGAGGTTCCCTCTGAATAATTTAGATCACCTTGCTATAAATTTTTATAGTAATTCAATTCGTAAACTGGAACCCTTTTGACATTAGGATAACCAAGGTAAGTTGAAGTACATATGATAGTAGATGGACATTTGCTGTCAGAAACCTGTTGGCTTCCGTCTGCTGATAGCATAATCTAGATTGGCTCGATGAATTGAATAGACCAGGCCTTCCTTATCGCAAGTTCCGGTATTTCAGTTATCCATTGTAAACTAATTTTGAAGTCAATTTCCTCTAATTAACCTACATCTCTGGTTCCAGGAAAATGCACCTACCTTCATGATACCCCTAACGTAGAATGAGGATTATTATCTTGTTTCACTGAATTGTACTCTCGTTAGTTTTAAGATGGTAAAGTAGTTACTGAAGGGTGTGTTGATTAATTTTATTAGGAAATTATAAGGAGGTCGTTAAATAATTACAATGAACAATTTCCATGTATACAAGTAAATCTACGAGGGCTGTTCAATAAAGAATTATGATAAATTTTTACGGGCATAATTTTTGCCACTAAAATTCAATCTTATTACATTCTGTTAGCGTCATGTGAAATCAAAACGCCGTAGTAGTTTCATTTTTGGCACCCTGGTTTCCGCCTGTGAGAATCAAGCAAGTTCAGAGATGTTCAGTATCGCCTACCGCTGCATTGGAGGTAACACGTGGAACAGGATTTAAGTCGAATCGCATTGATGGATGACGAATTATGCCCCTCGTTGAGGTGACCATTTGGAACAGGGTTGGAATAGATGGTTCTTGAAGTCCCAGCTTACCTCGGCGTGGCTTCAGTCGGTTGAGCAAGATATCTTCTTTTACAGGGGTGGTACGGCGGAAGGAAATTTTACGTAAAATGAGTAATCATTTTCCTCTGTATTAAATAGTGTAGAAACTTTTATTTCCTTACTTCAATTAACACCAGTTCGAACAAAATGTATGATACAACATTTATAACACTATTCTTACACAAGATTCACTTGATGTGACGCGTTTATATCTGGATGCGTGCAAGAATCAAAAGTTTTATACGTTTGTTCACTACCGTGTATAATAATTAAATTGTGTGTCTTCTAGCGATGATATTTAATGTAAAGATTATCTAGTTATACTCGATGATTGTTACGAGAATAGACTTATATTCTTCCGCACACAACAGCGTTTAAGAAGAGAATTTTACATCCGTTCATGGCGACTGTTAGGAGAAGAATCACCAGTTCATCTTTCTCTCCCCATTAGCACTTCGCTAATCGTTCGATCCCCCTAGAGGAATATTGAATATCCTCCATGGCAACGTAAAATCTTTTATATCTGATTGGTCCACGTTTTACGATATACGCGTCACACCAATCACAAATAAGTTTGTTATTCAACACTTTTGTGACGTCATTTCCACTTACATAGCTTCTCTGTGCATGACTCACTCTACTTAACCTCACATAATACAATATTTGAAACTCTTTGGGGACAACATAAAATAACTGTTTCAGATGCCCCTCTTTAGAATATATGGAAAATTAACTTAAATCTTCCAAGAATATTGTTCCATATATTCTAAAGAATGCCCCAATAATTAGACATTATTACAACAATGAACAATTAATACAATTTAAAATAACAATATGAAATCAGAAATTATTCGAACACAATAATAAAAAACAAAACATTTTTCAGTAATTCATAAACATATTATTATTATTTTTTTTTAATCATTTGTTCTTGTGAGTGTCAAGGCTTTTGAATGGTTTTAAAAGTGTTTTGTGATATTTTCCTATCATTTTATTATCATCGTCTCTTAATTCGTACGTATGATCCCCAGATTTTCTTACTATTTTATATGGACCTTTATATAACAAATTCATTCTCCAATAGGATTTGATTTTAGAACTGGAGATATTAAATGTCTTTACGAGAACTTTATCATTTATTTCAGGATTCCATTTCGCTCCTTTTCTTTGTATCTTTGATAATATTTTCTCTGCTTTTTCTTTTATTCTTCGAAATGCTTCAGCACACTTTTCTTCTTCATTCAATTCCATTTCATCTACTTTTAAGGTTGTTGGTGCTTTTATTACTAGAGGTTCAGGTTGTAGTCCAGTCATTAATTCGATTGGTGAAAATTTGGTAGTAGAGTTTGGGGTATTGTTAATTGGCCCATACTTTGGTATCCAATCTTTTAAAATTTTATTTCCATTTTCTAGCATATCGTTTATTACTTCAGATGCTTGTTGTCTAATAGTGATAGGCACAGATCTACTTTTATGAGTATAAGGAGCAATGTCGTTCACCTTAAATGTATGTATGTACTTATTACACAATCCAGGTTTCGTACTAAAAACGTTCCTGTTCTTTAGTATACATAACCTCAACTGTTCTCTTTGCGCGTGATTTAAATTGTATGTTTACCCTAACTTTTCTTTCAAAGTTCTTTGGAATATCATTTCTTCCTCTTCTTGTTTTCGCTCGGTGTCGGTATTTAATGTGTTTATTTGGCAACAATGATCTTCAAGGTCAAACGTCTCATTTTCTTTATTATTTAAAAGTAAATTTTCTTTACCACTATCATCTTCTTCATTATTAATTATATCTTCTTCGTATAATATTATATTTTCTACAAAAAACCTATCATTATTTATACTATCCTTCTCATCCTCTTTTAATATAATTTCTTCTAACAAATTTATTTTTATTACTTCATTATCTCCTTTGACCTTCATTTCATGTTTTTCGAAATCTATCACACTTTGCCAACCATACAATACATCATTGCCAATAATAATATCACGAGCTAAGTTTGGTATTACCAATACGATAAAATTGAAATTCCAATCATCTATTCGCGCAGGAATTAACGCTTGATATTTAACTCTATCTTTCTTTTTCCCAATAGCTGTGCTACAGTATACATTACACACGTTTAAATATTCAATCCTAAACTTGGATAGTAATTCCTTGAATAAGTTCTCACTTATTACTGCTGAACTACCTCCTGTGTCTATCAATACTTTATATTCGCTATCGCCTATACGAAGGTTAATCTGAGGTGGATTTACTAATTCCCGATCTTTACTTCTGGAGAGAGTGAGCTTATCTTCTGGTAAATTTTGAATTTTGATTTTGCCCTGTGTCATTTCTACCGAACCACTTTCCAAGGCACAAAATGATTTGGTACTCAGTTTTCCACATTAGTGCGGTCGGTAGTTACACTAGCAGTTGGGTTGGTACTACCGTTATTTATTTCTCCTTCTATTCCCTGAGTCGGTGTCCTTTCTAGGTTATTGTCTGCCCTTTCAAACCTAGGACCCCCAAAATCTCTTAATGAAGAGTCTTCGATGCTAGTTCCTCTTCCTCTACTTTGATAACCTGTTCTTAAGTTATTTCCCCTGTAAAACCTCAGTTGATTCACCTGATTACTCCTCACATTTCCCACAGGTTGGTCATTATTATAATTCCTCCTAGGAGTATTTGGAATTCTCCTTCCTATACCTGGCACTACCGATTCATATGTCCTTCTGGGGTTGTACTCTCTTCGTTCATAGTTGTCTCTTGAACGTGCCCCGCCCCAATTTTGGTTAAAACTATTTTGGTTTTGGTTAGTATGGTTGTGATTTTCCCTGAATGTTGGTCTTACTTCCTGTCTATTTACTTGCTTTTGTTCTATATGAGTCTTGTCAGGATCAACTTGACTATGAGTAGAATCAGAATTAAGGTTATGAGCCTCAAATTCTGATAATAACTCAATCATATCAGTAAAGTCGACGGGCTTAGCCACAATTAGGTGGTTTCTAATGTGTGGTGGATAATGTCGTATTAGCATATTCACGATCTCGGTTTCTGACATATCTGGATTCACAAGTTTACTTTTGTTAGCAAGTTTTAGGAAATATTCAGTCATGGACACACCCTTCTTGAACTCGAATTTACCAGTGGCCAGTTCGACTTTAATTCTTCTGTCTTTCTGGACCCCAGAACCTATTTATAAACACATTCCTAAACATACTATACGTTTCATGTGATGCTAGTGTTAACCTCAGCCATTCTAAAGCATTTTTCTTCAAACACCTTTTAACAATCATCATCCTAAATTCATTTGGAATCTTTTTAATTTTAAAATATTCTTCTAATTCCTTTAGAAATATTTTGGGATTGTCTCCCGATTCTTCTTCGAAAGTAGGTGGACTTATGTCATGCAACAAATAATTTGTACAATTTGTGTTACCTTGACTGTGTAACTGTGTATGTGTGTGCATGTTTTGTATTTGTCTATTACCATTTACATCACAATCAGGTGACAAAGATTCTGTATCGTCACTCTCCAAATAATTCTCTAAGTTTTGTACAATATTACCTGAATTACCAGGTAAGTCAATACATGTAATATTCTTAGATTTTATTACCCTCTGGTTCTCAGAAATTTTGCTTGCCTGTAATGCAATCACAACTTGATTCAGCTTGCTAATGTTTTCTTTCTCTCTCTCAAAACTTTCCTGTGCCAAATCTATTCTTGTAATCATTTCACTATTCAACTTACTGACTTCATCATATTTAACTTTTAGTTCATCTTGTTGTGTTTGCACCTCAGTAGCCATTAGTTTAACATCATTTCTGATACTATTTACCTCTCTTACAAAATTATTCTGTATTTCAATATTTTCCTCATGGTATTTCCGTGAATTATCTAATAAGACTACATCTATTCCTTGTCTTATTCTATTCTCTAATTCCCCTATTTCTACTTTTTGTTTTTCTACAAATTCTACTTGTTGTTGCTTAAGGATTTCTGACTCCTTAGCCAATTCACTTCTTATATCTTTTACTACATTTTCCTGACTTATTTTCATTTCCTGAAACATCTCTTTTAACTTAGACATTTCTCCATCATGAGATTCTATTTTCCGTTTTAAAGATTTTATGCCTTCTCTACACTCTTCTCTTCCTTTCTCAATTTCATTTCTTAGGTTACCTAAACCTTGATCTATCCTAGCTTCTAACTTCTCTGAACTTTGATCTACCTTTTCTGAATTCTGTTTTATTTCCTGTCTTAAATTATCCATTTTAGCATCAAAATTACTCATCATTTTCTCTAACCTGTCTATTATCATTTCATTACCTTTACTCTGCATAATTTCTGTTCTACTTGTTCCTGCATCATCACTAATCATTCCTTCCACTACTTCCCTGACTTCTTGTATTTCTGCTCTCTTATCACTAACTAGTCTTTCCACTCCTTCCCCAACATTTTTATTCTTATTGTCTGTTAATTTTTTACCTTCCATTTTAGGTAATATTTTTCCCTTTCTTAATAACATAAAAAAAATGAAAATTATAATTTTGTCACTTTTTCTATTAATTATCTATTAAGATTTTTCCGTACTCACTTTTCTTCTTTCTTCTTTCTTGAATCAAAGTTACCTGTCCATTACACTATTTATTCTCCTGTGGTGTAATCCTCCTCCTGCCTATTCGAACCATTCAGTTGGGCGCCATTTTGGAACAGGATTTATGTCGAATCGCATTGATGGATGACGAATTATGCCCCTCGTTGAGGTGACCATTTGGAACAGGGTTGGAATAGATGGTTCTTGAAGTCCCAGCTTACCTCGGCGTGGCTTCAGTCGGTTGAGCAAGATATCTTCTTTTACAGGGGTGGTACGGCGGAAGGAAATTTTACGTAAAATGAGTAATCATTTTCCTCTGTATTAAATAGTGTAGAAACTTTTATTTCCTTACTTCAATTAACACCAGTTCGAACAAAATGTATGATACAACATTTATAACACTATTCTTACACAAGATTCATTTGATGTGACGCGTTTATATCTGGATGCGTGCAAGAATCAAAAGTTTTATACGTTTGTTCACTACCGTGTATAATAATTAAATTGTGTGTCTTCTAGCGATGATATTTAATGTAAAGATTATCTAGTTATACTCGATGATTGTTACGAGAATAGACTTATATTCTTCCGCACACAACAGCGTTTAAGAAGAGAATTTTACATCCGTTCACGGCGACTGTTAGGAGAAGAATCACCAGTTCATCTTTCTCTCCCCATTAGCACTTCGCTAATCGTTCGATCCCCCTAGAGGAATATTGAATATCCTCCATGGCAACGTAAAATCTTTTATATCTGATTGGTCCACGTTTTACGATATACGCGTCACACCAATCACAAATAAGTTTGTTATTCAACACTTTTGTGACGTCATTTCCACTTACATAGCTTCTCTGTGCATGACTCACTCTACTTAACCTCACATAATACAATATTTGAAACTCTTTGGGGACAACATAAAATAACTGTTTCACACGCGAGGAGCAATATGTGGCTTTGAATTTCTGCCTTCGTCTCAACAAATCTTCAGTTGAGGCCTATACAATGTTACAGAAGATCAGCTGAAGCAGCTGTTAAATTGCCCGCAGGATTGTCAATGTTCACGAAAAAAAAATTTAAAATGTATCTAGAGCAAATAAAATATTGTTATGCATGATTTTATTGTTTTTCTTCTTTTTCTTCTGACATTTTTGGGGAAGCTGCTATTCCAGCGTTTCATTGCACGTTTCGCCACTGCTTATACGTTTCTCAAATTGAAAACAGTTACTAATTTTCTATCTCTTGGCAATGCAAATTTCAAAGGCATCACAGCTCTTGCTGCTAAAGTGAAATTGAAAACCTAATTTTAAAACGTTCACCTCGTCTAACATGAAGTATAGATATAAAGAGTTTATACGAATATTAGGTACAAGAGTAGAGAAAGTCATGTGAGTATAAAACGTCATATCGGGGTATACGTAATTTGTTCACACACTGTGCATACGTAGAATTGTATTGTGTGGGATGGTAGTGGTTTGCTACTGCTATAAACTGGAATTCTTTGAAGAAACCTTGTTTCTTACCTTAATTAGCTACAAATGAAAGGTCGCTATGAAACTAAATTAAAACATACTTCTAGTGTAACAATTTCATACTGCAAAAGAGTATAGGAATTGAGGGAATGCTTCATAAATCCAGGTTATGAAGTTTTCTAAGAGAAGCCACTGGAATTTACTCAAAAAATTCAATCCGAGTATTCCACTGTCAAAACCTTTTCCAGAGAAATTCTCCGCTCCAAACTA
This sequence comes from Mantis religiosa, assembly GCA_030765055.1. Lineage (NCBI taxonomy): Eukaryota > Metazoa > Arthropoda > Insecta > Mantodea > Mantidae > Mantis > Mantis religiosa. The sequence goes on along the minus strand of JAUKNK010000222.1, from coordinate 19,596 downwards.
ATGTTATACTAGGAACTTTTCAAAGGCCTTTATGTTCTCAAAAATGGCTCTAATGAACTATATTAAAATGAGCTACCTCTCACGTGTACAAGATAAATGAAATACAGAGTGTTAATAAAGTCACTTACCATCTCCGTGTTAACATTACAAAAGTTATCTTTTTTGCAGATACCACTGGGGAAGAAAAATTTTGAATGTTTCGAGCACCTCATGAGACACTTCCTACTAATTTCTGGTTGACAAAAACGAATATGACAATGAAAAACTTTTATTAGCTCTAGTTTCTATGATATACACAAGGTGGAAATATTACATATTAACGGATTGAGAGAAAATGATACATTTTAATTACATACGTGTTAACAACAGTGAAAGTGCATGATCTTTTAACTGGTAATTACATGCTAAGAGTTCTAAATTACTGGAGAAATACTTCGCAGATAGTCGTGTCTCAAGAGAACCATGTGGTGACCTATTGACTTCGTCGTCTTTTAGCTTGGCTCTTGTGATGGACTTCCGCAGAATCCCTATACAAAGACCAACAGTTATCCGCAAGCATTACTTCATTCCAACGGCCCTGGTATCTTTGTTCCATAACACAAATGAATCTCTCCCATGTTCATCACTAACAGCTCCTCAACTAGGAGGGAAAAAGTCTAGGTGGGAGTGGAGAAAATGGATATTAAGGGACATGTTGCATACAAGGTTACGGTATTTTTGCAGAAGCACTGTCACCAAATTCTTGTATGTGTCATCTCTTTTGTTGGCTAAAACTCCGTGAACAACATCCTTGAAGGCTTCCCAAGCTTCCTTTTCTTTCCCCTCCAAAATTTGGTCAAATGCAGGATCCTTTAGAACTTCTCTTATTTGTTGTCCGAAAAAATGCCGGCCTTAACCTTTGCATCACTTAATTTCCAACATTTCTGTCTGATTGTGTGTTCTTATTTGACAGGTGTGCCAACTACCAAAAAATTGCCCCAAATTTAAAATCTTCACTCTAAAAATGAAATGTCAATTTATCTTCCAAACAAGGACTAATCTATCATTTTATGATGACTTTTGAATTCAGCAGATGGAAATATATGTAAATTCACTATTTTTAAGCTCGAAACATTTTCATTGCTCCACAGTGTCATCTGAAGCAATGTAAACAGTTGAAGAGAGAACAGCCGTTGTTTCCTACCGAGTACGTGGAATGACGTATGGTACAGTACAGAAGAATTTCACGTGAAGGTTTTATAGAGCAGCTCTTAACAATCACGCCCTTAAGAACATGGTCAGCAAGTTCAAAAGAAGTGGTAGTGTTGTTGACGAATGAACTGGGAAGACCAATTGTATCATATGAAACTGTCGAAAAGATTCATGAGGCGATTACACATAGCCCTCTCAGCATTAGCAAAAAGAATAAGCAGGAATGGAGCTTGCTATCGCCCATACCGCTGTTTCGAAAACACTGCGATTCAAATTGAAGAGGCATGCCTATCACATACCTATTGTTCACAAACTCGAAGGCGGAAGACTATGCAGCCAGAGCGGCTATGTGCTATGACCTACTATGACCCTTGACCTACTGGACGCTGTTAGAAATGCCAGTTTAATCCTGCATGTGCTGTTCAGCGATGAGGAAACATTCCACAACTGTAGACTGGTGAACAGACTTAACTGTTCGACTTAGGCAGATGAGCAGCCAAATGCATTACAGAAATGGAAAAAGGACTCGCCAAAAGTACGTGTGTGGATGGGAATCACACAGTCAAAGGTTTAGGATAATTTCACACAAATATTCTACAAACCAGGTCTTCCCAATCACGGCATTATGAACATGGTGAACAAGTTCAAAAGTACTGGTAGTGTTGCTGACGAACGAAGTGGGAGACCAATTGTGACATGAAACTGTGGAAAAGTTTCAGGAGGTGATTAAATACAACATCTCAGCATCAACTAGAAGACTAAGCAGGGATGGAGTGTGCTATCGGACACACCGCTGTTTCGAAAACACTACGATTCACATTGAAGAAGCATGCCTATCACATACAGATTGTCCACGAACTCGAAGGGGAAGACTGTGCAGCCAAAGCGGCTATGTGCTATGATCTACTGGACGCTGTCAGAAATGACAAATTAATGGAGCATGTGTTGTTCAGCGACGAGGAAACATTCCACAGCCTTTGGACAGGTGAACAGACTTAACTGTCGGAATTAGGCATATGAGAATTACAGAAATGGGAAAGGGAATCGCCAACTACAAATGTGTGGATAGGGATCACAGTCAAAGGCTTAAGAACCCTACATGTTTTCTGAGTCAACAGTTATCACCTATCTTGATTTGCTGAAACAGTTTCAAGAGCCACAGTTGATACAAGATGACTCTGTGGATACTGTAGTTAACCAACAAGAAGAGGCACCTCCCCATTTCGCCAGAAATGTCCGCTGTCTATGACACTTTCCCTGGGAACAGGGTTGGCCGTACATCGTCAAAACTTTGGGCTCCCTGTTCATCCGACATAACCCCAATGAACTTCGTCTGGAGATTTATAAAGTTCTAAGGTGTTACGGGTGAACATCAATGCTTTTGACCAATCAAAAAGACGCACTTATGCCGCTGTGGAACTGATAATGCCAGATATATTAGCAAGGGCGTTTTGAGCTACACAGAAGTGATGGAACTTATGCTTAGAACTGCAGGGTCACTACGTTGAATTGTATTGAATTTATATTCTAAATGTCTAAATGTATGTATTGTGTCGTAAGTAGCCCATAAAATGAGTTAAAATGGAAATGGTAATGAGTTTAAAACACCTTTTATATATCTAGAATTATCTAGGTATAGTTTTTAAACTCCTCATAATTTTAGATGACTTTTGAGAGCACATAAACAGCAAGATATTAGGATAAGGTTTACTACGGAGGGGATATGATGAGACGAAGGGAGACAGAGGGCAGCCATTCCAGAGTCACGACAGTGCCAAGGGCAGGGTCTCTACTATATACCAGTTGGGAACTCAGTCGGCAGGTCAGCAAAACCGGCATCCCATCCACCGTTGCCGGAAACGGCGCAACAGGACGTCCGGAGACCGGAAACCGTTCTACCGAAACATGAAGTGTTCACCAGGAGTACACCATACTGCTATGCAGTGCCGAGACACTTCTGCCAAGAAAGAGACCACCAGATGAGATATGAAATGATAATAGAGATGAAATGGAAGAACAGAAATTGCAAGGGATGTAACTAACCTAACGGAAAAACAATGAGTCAGGTAGGCAAGCAGGCCACGGAAATCGAACTCGGAACTCCCGAATGCGGGCCACAGAAGAAACCGCATGAGCCATCCCGCTCGGTTACTTAAAGTAGTAAGTGTATTGGGTTCCCCCAAGTACTTTGCATACAAATTGTGAAATCCTCTTTCAAAATAGAACTAAGTGTTAATTAGTGCTATTTGTGTGCCTTTGTCTATATTTAAATAGTATAACTGAAAAGCGAAATATCAGATAAATTCAGAACTTAGTGAGGTTAGCACGGATGATTCGGATTGGTGAATGACTGGAAATAGTTTTTCAAAATCTGCTACCTGGGTGCCTGTAGTGTATAGTTATGTTGGAGCGAAGCCGTTAACTACCTGAGACAGTTAAGTATATAACACGATTGTGTTTCTTCAGTTTAAGTGAGAAATCTATCTTCTTTTACGGAAAGGAGGTATGTACATTCTGATTTTTAAAAGAATATACGTGAAGGTCATCTCTTTCTCCACGTCGGTGCTGCAATGTTGCCCAGCAGATCCCGTTTCTTTACCCTCTCAACACTCGAAACATAAACAAGGGTTCGAGTTATTTCACCTCAGCAAAAATATGCACAGTTAATCTGTAATAGCCTACTTTAAAAACAGAAACAGGTTTTTCACACATTCACTGCGTTGTAGCGTTTTCACATGTGAGTTCCTTGAAATTATTGTTTGCACTATGTAACTAATATTCCATACTTACCGTTATTGTTGCTATGCATCGTAAGTTGACATTCCCGCTCAATGCGGTATTTCTCCATAGAAACACATATAGGCGATTCACGTTCTAAAATCTAACATTTATCTTCAATTATATTTATTAATATTTCAGCTAATATCCTAACTACTAAAATGCAGATTGATTATAAATACACATAGTGCAAAAAATAATGTGCAACACACATGTGGTAAGCACAAAATGGAATCTCGAGAGTTGAAAAACCTCGGTGCAAGCGTCTCGTTTTTTCAAACCTTATCTCGTTCCGTATACATTAACATGGCAATATACTATTATTAACGACTTTGTTAATTGGCATGTTCATATCAGCGCTGCCGGATGCCGGAATTTTGACCCACCGGAATTCTTTTACGCGCAAGCATATCTACTGACATGGGACTGGAGCTTTTGGATAAAAGGAATAAGCTGTTCATTCATAAGGAGCAAACTCTCGTCTTCCTGTTGGAAGAATTCTTTAAGAGAACACACAAATTCTCTAGCTTGGCTGTGCAATGTAACAACCCGACAAAGCTGATCTTTGCCTCGGTCCACCCCTAATCCTACCTCCACTACGTCTTGCTTCCATAAAAACGTACTTTGTGTTTCAACAAATAGGCTAACAATACACTGTGCAAATGAATACTCAAGCAAACACTGTTTCCCGCATCCAACTAGCAATAACTAAGATGAGGAGCATGTGATTCACCAGTGTAATCAATCTTGCAACCTTTGTTTACGTTACCATATAAACGATCTTCCCTTCTTAGCCTTTGCGTCCCTTGCTTGACATTAACTGCTTCATTTCTGGTATTTTGTTATTTTTTAAGTTCGTTTAAGATAGATCTATAAGGAATGTAAATTGAAATTTCTCCCGAAACTTTTACAATAAAAATATACACTTTCTGCTATGATAGCTACCTAATCAGTGCTGTAAACAGGCAAAAATAAATATCGCTACCACAGTGGGAGAAACTGATTAAGGTATGGCAGGCGATTCAAATTTTCAATTTTTTAAAGTTTTCCAACGTGGTGAAATGTTACTCAAATGAGCCCAGAAAATGCAGAATGGTACCAAAACATCTGTGCCGGTGCTGTGGGAAAGAAGCGTAATATCTGCAGAAAATATGTGAGAGATGCAAAGATATGAGTAAATAAATTTAGATGTGAGTTATTTTGCTCTCGTGATTACATTATTATGACTTTGTGGGTTCGTGAAGTTAAAAGTCCAATTGCACAAACTCAAAATGTTCTTTATTTCCACCGAATTACAATTGGAACAGTTGCTGATTATACAGAATTACGCACCGCACACAATTACAATCCACCAGTTTGTCTGCCACAGGTCCACTCCACACTCACAATTACGTACAACTCCTCTTATACACGTACCCAGTCATCCAGTCCGTTCCCTAGCACTGTGCTCCTTACGGCAGCTCGCCAAGAACTGAGCTCTCTCCAGCCCGGTGCGTCGCTTATATAAGACCAACTGACCTATCTAGAAGGTTCCGGGTTAGATGAAATATCCCGACTGTTCCAGACGTCAGGGGGAGGGGAAAGAGGCGGCCAGCGACCAGTGACACTTACCTCACCACCCCTTTCAGTGAACGCCACAAGGTGAATGGTTAGGCGTGGCATGAATGCCCCCTGTCGCCGACCCAGCTGCTAGCTGTCCGTGCATTCCGAAAATTAGGTTGCACTATGCACTGAAATTGAATATTCTACTTTTTTCCCCCATTGAGATTCGTCCGCTATGCCAATTCTATTCATTCTCCAATTGCGGGCGATTAGAATTAGTTTCCGCTCAGAATAAAAATGAAAACGAAATTATATACGAAGAATTACAAGTGTATTAAAAGCAAAAAGTAATTATAGACCAATATTTATGATACCAGCTGACTCGAAGGTTCTTGAAATTTAAATTAATAAACAAATTACGGCGTACTTTGAGCTCCAATTACATAATTGCTGACTGTCAATATGGTGCTGTGGATGCAGCTATCAAGTTTGTTTAAAACTGCTTAATTGATCTTGAAAAACGATACTTTGTCACTAGTCAATTTTTGGATTTATCAAAAGCCTTTGACACGGTTTCGCGAGAGATAATTGTAAAAAAGTACGGAAATTTTGTGGGTATAGCACAAATGGCAGAACATTTATATTTTTTATCTCACCAGTAGATATCAAATTGTCAGCTTGAAGCATAGCTACTTTAGACGGAATTTCATTAAAATTGTTAAAAATATGTAATTATATTGAAAAGGGAACGAGGTTAAAAAGGAACAACTGAAGCTGAAATATTTATTGAAAGATAAAAGCAAATAAAAACGAATATTACTATAGTTTATAAATGATTTAAAGGAAAATTTCTAAACTATTACCAGGTATAATAAACGCTGTGCAGTGAAAGTGTGACGTGGACCAGTAAAATTGTGTTCAATTGCCATACCAAGAACAGAACCAATAATCTGGGACTAGCTGAAGTTGGCGTTCTTCTGCACATAGACCCGCAGAGGGAAGACGAAAAATTGTTTCTTCTTTATACAGACTTCATCAAGGTTGGACGTAAATGTTATTTGGTCCGTAATCTTGTAAACAGACGCTGTGGAGAGCAAAATAAGGTCACAACGATTATTTCATTTTTATCAAAGTACTCATCGCTTCCTATCCGGGGCCACGCTGTAGGTAAGATCATGCGAAGACGACAGTCGCCGTGGTAGTGTCCAGAATCCATCGTAAATAGGAACGTCGGGTCATCCTCTGAGAATAGGACGCTGCAGCATCCAAGCTACGCGGATCTGCATCCTCATCACCATAGGAATCCTATCGCAAACATGCCTGAATCTAAACTGCAGAAGTATGGACTCCCCCAGGGTTCTATTCTGGGTCCAATTATATTTATTATCTATATACGCGATTTGCCTTTTTCAATTAATGATTTGTGCCCCCTCTTTGCTGATGATATAGCTGTTTTGTATGGAAGAAAGACTACAGATTGTACCTACTGAGGCAAACCTGGAGATTGTGTATGCTATAATAAAACAATGGAGCAATGCCAATAATCTAAGCCTAAATGCTGGGAAAAAAGTTGAACTAGACATTTTACTTAGCCTTTCTGTAGCTTATTTAAATAGATCTACGCAATTTTGGGCATTTTTGTTGACTGTGATTTAGGTTAGCAAAGTCACATTAAATATATATATACGAGTATATATATACTTAAGTTAGTATAGGGTTATTTACTCTGAAAATCCTTAAAGAAAATCTTTATGGTGAATATTTATTGCCAGTATACCATGCCAAAATCTTAGTTATGTAACAATTCTCTTGGTAAATCAAACTTCAGCACTTCAATTGTTTTATCATAAAAGAAATAAGTTAGAATTTAAGTTAGCGTACCAACCAGGTCTCATACAAGATCTGTTCATCAAACTTGGCATTTTGATTTTTCCATCAATTTTTGTCTTGAGTTCTTTGCCTTATGTGAAGAAAAACATTCAAAAATATACATATTTCTCTTGAAGTAGAGTTCTTCCACTATAACTTGATCAAAAGTTTACTTCAATAAAATAAATACAGTGTTACATAAACGGGTTTGAATACTTATTAGTGACATTTTTAGTTATATATCACCTCACTTAAGAACCCTTCCATTTAATTCTTTTAAGTCCACCATTAAGGTGAGAACGTACTTCACTTGTGGTAAAAAATGACTATTTTTATTTCTACTTTTTGTTGCGTCATCCCTCTAGATTACGAATACATGATTAAAACGTTCATTGGAGCAATATTTTATACCTAATTTGCTAATTATATTAGTGGGTGTTAAGCTTTTGACATGCCCCCGAACAGATAATTCTGTTTTGTAAGAGATCTTCCAAGCTTTCTGTTGATACCACTGTAGCTCCAATGATGCTAGTTTTTCTTTTTCTTTTGGCTGTGTTTTGAACAATTATTTGTTCTGAATAATATTTTGTAATAGTTATTGGAGAATATATAATATGGGTAGACCAAAAACAGTTGGATAGAGAAAGTTTACAGGCAATGGTTTTACTAAATACAGAACAGTAAATGTGGAAAATATAAATAGAATAGACAAGGAAACCACATGTAATATTTAGGTTAGTATGCCCAGTTCACACAATACATGTGCTAAACATGATAGTAGTCATACACAGAAATTTATCAGCTGCGAGTCCTGAAAGCAGATAAAATAGTTGAAGAACTGGCCAAGAAGGCAAGACAAATGAACAGAAACCTGAACAAAGCAAGGGCTGGTACAGAGAGTCAAGACTATGCAACAGGAATGTTCTGACTCACGTGAGAAGTCAGTAATCAATTGATAAACCTTAAAGCTGTTTTTCTCAGTTTTACATTTTTTTTTCAGGTTGCGGTACATTTTTTTAAAAAGCTATTCAACCAAAACATATGAAGTTATGTGTGTGTGTGTTAAGCAGACTTATAAGAATAATAACAAGAAGGGATTTTACTCTAAGATTCATAATACTTGTTTAAAAAATAAAATTATCTGATCCTTCACTGCCTTTTTTAAAATAAACTAAAAATTATAACAAATTATCAGTACATTTTCAAGTAATAGGTATTATTCAGGATAAAGGTTTTAAGAGCAAGCTTGAAAATTTTCATGTGTATATCAATAATCATTTCTTAGTAATGTACACCTAAAGGTTATGGAAATAGCATTGTGAAGATATGAAGTACTTTCTCACCTTAAGACACGTTTCACAGCCAACCCTCTGTATCAGGTGGGTGAATTTTATAACTTATATACATATTGTTTTTAGTTTGCATTTGACATTCCTATGCATATCAGTATCGTCAGCAATAAATGATTATGCATTTTTTTTTTTTTTTTTTTTTGTAATTCACGTACGCCCCAACGTTAAGCTATATCGGACGGTGAATGAAATGGGTGAAATGATGCTCAAATGAGTCCAGGGTCCATGGAGCTTAGAGTTACTCGACATTCGTCTTGAAGGATAAGGGAAAACCTCGGTAAAAACCTTATCTAGTTAACTCACCCTGACCGAGATTCGAACTCGACCATCTACGCTACCGAGGCGGGCGATCTATGCATCTATCTATATAGACAATTCTTAATCGAAAAAAGTAGCGTTCATCATAATCTAGTATTTCCAGACCTCAATATAAGTTAAAGGCTTTCACTTTTACGTGATAAATTGAGTTTTGTGAAACATTTTCAAAATATTAACCCAGTTCACCAGCACTTGCCTTATTTAAGTTCAGCATCTACCGAACAGAGGCAAATTGTATATAAGATTAAAAAATCGGTTTTCCTAAAACTTCCATATGTTAGGCCAAATTCATGACAAATGTAAAACGTATCTTTAATTTTTGGAGAGTAACCTCCTAAGTACACTTCATTCTGAAAAGACACCATTCAATTTAACTTGTCGAAAACATTATGTATAATTCTCACAATTAATACTTCGTAATTATTTTTCTTTTCCTCTCTTTGTCAGTGAAAGAACGGAATGTCAAAGCTATCACATAGCGACCAGCTCTTAGGAGATTTGAATATCGCTACAGTCTCCTATTCAACTGTACCTGCAAAGAGGATGTAATAAAGCCATTTGCATATGTGTTTTGTCCTTTACTGTGTGAGGTGCATAAAAGAATAAGCTTATTTAAGAGTGGTTTGTACAGATGGCAGTAGAGAAAACCCTGTGATACTTAAAATAATGCCGAAGATTAAACAAAATAACCTCTGATACAGGCTTGTTGTCAATTCTGATCAATATTACGGCGCCACAAGGGAATTGGTCTCCGACTATTTGCGATGTCCGTCTACGTTATGATGTGGAAAATGTACCATTCCTTTGTTCATCCCCCGTCCGGATGCCTTTTGTTCCTGGAAACGGATTAAGCCTTTGTTCACTCAACTCTGTCACTGATGGACGCCAGAATGACGCATGTTGAGGTAAAGGGAAGCACCTCAAAATGTCCATCTTACTTAGCAACTAAGTGCTATGCTTGCTAGGGATGAGGTGTGAGGGGATTCGGTACGTCGACCTGAGTGACCTCCCAGGGAGGAGACAGAGGGCCGCCGACCCCAAGGAGACAAGACAGGAGCGCGGTGCCTACCACTTACCAGCTTGAAACTTTTATCACGAGATCCACACGAAAGCCCGAAGACTCCGGTCTCTGTCAGCCCGGGAGCGATGGAACACTCCGGGGTTCTTTCCTTGGGGCAATACCCTGAATCTAAATAGCCCCCCCCCCCATCTCAAGACGGGTGGAAGTGGACACGAGACTTACGCGCGTACACCTGGCAGGGAAGGCTACCGATAACCTCGGTGGGGCCGCCTGGTGATCTAACACTTTCTACTATCTTTGCAGGCTAGTAGCCGGGGCTTTCTAGGCAACCCTCCCCCCCTCCGGGTGGCCGAAGTCTGGCCGGAGGTACCCGATCTCCCGCGGGTGTAGGGAACACACTGCCTGGTCGAGTCCAACCCAATCCGTACAACTGCCATTCAGGGAAGGGCTCGAATGTTCTGCCCGAAATCCCCGGCAGTCCAGCACAACCGTCATCCTTCCTATCGTGGCCCCAAAGCAGTCCACAATTCGGCTGAGAATCGGAAGGCCGTCCCCAGAGCTGGGAGTACTGCTGGCAGGCTTGCACAACCGACATCCCGCCGACCGCGTTCCTATAACGGTCCATTAGGCTGATTCGGAGACCGAAGACTGTCCCACCAGAGGACGGAGGTGTTTACTACAAGCATATCATCCAGCCATGCAGCGCCGAAACACCCGCCGACACTTGTACCCTGAAAGGGGCTACTAGATGAGAAATGATAATGGAGGTGAAATGAACGGACAGAAAATTCAGGGCATGTAATCAACCCAGCCAACATTCACTTAGCGACCAGGGAAACCCTGAAAACACCCATGGATCAGTTTGACCGGCCACGGGAATGGAACCCGGGCCTCCCGAATACGCGCCACAGACGAAACTGTCGGAACCATGTGCCAATGTGTACGTGATGCAATGATTAAAACCAACCACATAGCAGCTAACACCTCTGATATATTCTAAAGGAGAACGGCCGCCGATATGACCATTGCAGTTAAAGGCGGGCTATAAATGTAGCCGGTTCTTCTTTGCAGTCCAAGGTTTGACTGTATTTTTGTTTCCGGCGTATAATGGTGTATCCAAGTTTCATCTACAATAATTAATCGGCACCAAAAATCGGATTTATTGCACCTAAACTGCACCAACAGAAATGTTCATTGGAACATGTTTTTGGTATAACGTGAGCAAACGCGATACCCAACGTGCGGGCAGTCTTCTCATACCTAAATGTTGATTTAATATGTGACAAACACGTTCTTTTGACATGTTCGTAGCTTCTGCTATCTCTCTCACTTTAATTCAACAGTCGTCTAGCACCATTTGGTGAACTTTGGCGATGCTTTGTTCGGTAGTTGCAGTTTTTGGACTTCCTGAACTTTCAACGTCTCCCAAGCTCTTACGACCACTTTTAAATTCAGATTCCCAAAATTTCGCTATGTTAAATGATGGTTCAGGGTCTGCATACACAGAATGCAGTTCATCTTTGATTTGCGTAGGCGTGTTAGTTTTCAAAAGCAAATATTTAATGACGCTTGATACTGGATGTTGTCCATTTTCATAAAAACACTCACATCAAGTCACTCAAAAGATTGTCACATAACAACTGAGCGTTAAAAATCTCTGAAACTTTGCTGAGTTACTGTCAACAGCTGAACAACGAAATTTACGGGATTTTAATTGGGAGTGCTGCCAGCTTTATGTTGAGGTCGGAAACTTTTCAGACTACCCTCATATGTAACAGGAGGATACTTACGGAGGCGTTTTATTAATGGCTTTATATAAAACTTAAAAATTCTAGCCCTACAAATTCTGATTTACCCCATAATGGTGAAAAATGTCAAAGTTACGCATATTTTATACCGTAACATCTATTTTTCTTCTTTAACTTCCTAGTTGTACCACTATCGTATTGTTAGGGGATTTTTGTTCCTCTATCCCTAACCTCTAAATACTGCTATTATTTAAATGACCAGGGAACACGTGAAGGATAGATAAAGAAGGTTACGTGGGCCAAATTAATATGCATGGATTAATTTGTTTAAGGCGATAGACGTTTGATAGCCACCTGCATCATTTTGATGAAATCCTTGTTGGTCGGGGATCACTGAAACTTTGATCGTGGTTCAATTGCAGTTGCGGTGCATCATTGTTAATTCATGATCAACGAACCGCCGTCAGTTGACTACATGCATCTACGAGAATTACTCAAGTGAAGGCATCCCACATATCCACAGAGGTCGCACTGCAATTGCAATCTTCTTGTTCCTGTGGTTTCTTTTCTGTTTTGGTACGGATAGTAGCTTGATTTGGCGGTAAACGAAAATACAAATTTAAAGCGTTCTACATCTTTTTCTCAGATTGTTTGAAACTATCATGCATTTAAACAACAGCAGGGAATTGTAATTGAATGAATAAGTGCACAAACGAACGAATGAATGATTTACTTGTGCAATTTGGTTTTTAACATATTTTACATTATTATTTATAATTGTTTATCTATCCCAGACTATTTCATCTATTACCTTGTTGCTACCTTGGCTTACATGACACCCTGGTCTTCTGCTCTTTCAGGCAGCTTTTAACCTCCATGATTACTTGTTACTGAATTAGCCCCTTCACCCCCCATCCTTCTTTCTTATATTCTTTACATTTCTTCTACATTTTTCTTTTATTTTCTGTAAGAACTCACAAACACTTCTTACCTTCTTTTCCTCCTTTCCTGTTAACATTTTAAGGCTACTATCCTCTTCTCTAATTTCTCCCTTTTTCCTCACAAAACTTTTATTTCTCCACATTGCAACCTCGTCGCATTTTGTTACTTAGTGTTCTGTGGTTTCCTTTCGACCACAAAATTCACAAATTCCATGTTCCCTACCTCTTATCCCACTTAGGAACTCCTATTGTTCCTGTTCTCATCTCAGCTAGCCCTTCTTTCACTTGCCTATTGCAGTAATGTACATATGCTTCACGTCCCAAGTTTATTTTTATTTGCTTGTAAAATTGCAATGATTTCATATTTTCTAGACCTTCCCATATTTTCTGCCATTCTATATCTTCTATTCTGCATTTTACCAATTTACCCACATCGCTTGTATTCCTTTCCTCAATCTCCATATATCTCCCATTTCTATTTTTCTTTCATAATTCCTCCTCTCTGCCCACCAACTGAGTTCTCTAATCTTTTCAGCTGTCTCATGCATAATTTCATAATTTTATCTTCTTTGTTCAAACACCTATATCAAAATTTTATTATTCTTTCCATTATTCCATTTCTTCTTTTCTTCTTTTCCTTCATACCAAGGACTAGGCAATGCTGCCTGTTCCGGCTTAAAACATGTCTGACCATCGTTTTCGTGGTCTTCCCGGATGTCCCTTTCCTCTAGGTTTATAGTTTATAACTCTTCTTGGGATTCTATCTCTTGGTATTCTCTCAATATGCTCTCTCCATTCATTTCTATAACTTATTTCTTTTTCTCCTAAAGAACTTACTTCTGATTATTCTCATATTTTTTTCATTTGGAATTTTATCTAAAAGAGTACTTCCCTTTACTGCTCTTAAAAATCTCATTTCGGCACCTGTATCTTATTTTTGTCTGCTTTTGTTAATGTCCATGTTTCAGAACCATAAAGAAAAGCAGGCACAGCCATTACTTTATAAACTTTCATCCGTGTTTCTTTTCTGGTTTTTGGCTCCTATTTATTATGCCGCATATTTGTTGAAATATTTGTAATTTATTTTTAAAATCATTTTCATATTTATAACTGACATATGTTCCCAAATATTTAAAACCCGTAACTTGCTCTAAGATAATATCATCAATTACTATTTTGGTTCTTACAGTGTCTTTACCTCGAAACGCCATTGTTTTTGTTTTGTTTGTGGAAATTTTGAAATTATAATTCTTAGATAACTTCTGTAAAATATATACTGCTCTTTGGAGCTCGTCTTCAGTGTTACTTATAATTATTTGGTCATCCGCAAATAGCATCGTCTTAAGAATAAAATTTGGTGCAAGATGAATGCCTCCGTTAATCTTAAACATTCACTCTCTCATCTGATCATCTATATAAATTATGAAGAGGATAGGAGAAAAACTGCAACTCTGTCTTACACCTTGATTTGTATGTATCCATTTATCATACATTCCATTTCAAATATGTATGCATTTTGTTGTATCCTTATATATAGATTTTATAACTTTAATGAGATGATTTGGGTAGCCTCTTCAAGTCATGATTTCCCACAATTTTGTTCCTATTTACACGATCAAACGCTTTTTCAAAATCAATAAAAGCTATATGTGTTTCCAGATTAAATTCTCTGCTTTTTCCTGTTATCTGCTTAAATGAAATGGTAGCATCTGTACATGATCGTCCTTTTCTAAAACCATTTCGTTCTTCTAAAAGTAAAACATCTGTAGTAGTTTGTAACCTTTTACTTAAGATTTTTGCACATAATTTATATCCTGTGTTTTGCTTCTTGTCTTTCCTAATTCGACTAAAGCTACTTCCCTAGGTGCTGATCTTGGTAAGCCTAGTAGCTCTTTACAAAGCCTTCTGTAGTTTTGGTCTAGCGTTTTGTTTACCTCTGCGCCCCACCAGATCTCCACTGCATACAACATTTTGGATTTAACTAGTGCCTCATACATTGTTTATCACCACTTGGTTGTCATTTCTAGCTTATATTTGCATATTCTTATCCCATTTATTGACGCGCATCCTTTTGCTTCACTTTTTTTCCTATATGATCCCCATTTTCCATTGTTATTCAACCTTACTCTGTATTCAAATTCATTTACCACTTCTACCCTTTAACATTAGGTACCCAATTTTCATCTTTTTTAGTTCGGCTCGCTTCTTGAAGACCATAATTTTCGACTTATTTATGTTTATTTTTATTTCCCACTCTTCACAGTATTTCTGAATTTCATTTATTGCCTCCTGCAATCCCACTACAGTTATAGATCGTACCATTAAGTCATCCGCATATCACAATTCAGGAATTTCTTTGTTTGCTATTACCGGACAGTGCTAATTTCCTTCTTTAACCGTGTCTATTTTCTCTTCTACAAATAAGTTACATAAAATTGAACTCATTTTGCATCCTTGTCTTCAGCCTATCTTTTGTTCTCTCATCTCTCTAATTATATTTTTCCCACCTTATCCAAAACTTCACCCTTTCATAGATTTCCTCTTTTTCTTTTAGATATTTTCCAGTTACCCCTTTCATCCTCAGTTTCCATACTAGATATTTCTTGTTTACCGTATCAAAAGCTTTTTCAAAATCCTAAAAGAACATATATACCCTTCCTCACTTAACAAATAGTTATTTTTTCAAATATCCTTAAAATGATGCTTAAGCTTTCGGAAAATTAAAAGGGTTACGTGAAAATGCCTTTTATTATATGATACTTCAGGATTCCTTACCTAATAATAACGATGTGGCCTAAATTGTAGATTAACGAGTTTCAAGCTTTATATTGTAATTTCAATTGCCTTGACTAACCTTATTAAAATGATGACGGAAGCCTTAACAACTACTGATGCAATTATAAACCGATGGCTATGGTTCCCATGACACCAATAAATCCATTGATTTGATAAAATCCATTATAGATCTACAAATCGTGGACAAAAAGAAGCAATTATATCTGACAAATCACTGATAATTCACAATGCCATTGTTCGGTGGACGCTAGAATTATCCCCAATCATAACATTATAAGCTTCTGCAGCGTGTGACCTGAAAGTTGTTAAAGCTTTATTCATGGGTGTTACAGGGTGATCACTACCATGAGCTACTATCTACGACTATCATTTGATAGCTGAGATTTTTCTCCAGTTCCTGTACTCTTCAAGGGAAGGTGCTACTTTCTAAAATGATACTGTGACTTTGTGGGTTCTTAACATTAAAAGTCAAGTTTGCAGAAATTCAAATGCTCTTTATTTCCGTATAAAGACACTTGTGTAACTCTGATACCAGCAGAATGACGTAACACACACGTATGCTATCTTCAACTGACACACGTTAGCAGGCAACTGCATTCACCTACTGGCAGGTTCTCTGATGTCTCTGGCTGTCTAGTCCAGTCCAGTCGCTTTTATACACGAGCCGCTGTTTTCTGAAAGTTGGCGAAGTTTCTCGAAAGCCACTGAAGTTTCTCGAAAGCCCCTGAAGCTTCACGGCCTTTTGGGGTGGCAGGTGAATGATAGAGAACTGTCCAGACACCTCTTTGGCTCTTTCTCTCCTCGCCCCGTCTTCCCTCGTCAAGAGTTCAGTGCTAGTGTGAGCATGTGCGTGACTTCAGCGCTATCTGTCTCTTTCACTCCCCGCTTCTCTCTCTCCCTATAGTCCAATATCAAGCGCCTCGCGACAATACTGAGTGGGATGGATCCGACGTTTTGTTTTATGACCCGCATTCGGGAGGCCAGGGTTCAATTCCCGTGGCTGGCCCACCCGGCCCAAAGTTTTCTGAAGTTTTCCCGGGCCCCCAAGCGAATGCTGGATAGGTTTAATTACATCCCCCAAATTTCCTCTCTCCAATTTCATCTTCATTATCATTTCATATTAACTTTCATCTAGTGGTCTCTTTCAGAGTATAAGTGACGGCGAGTGTCTGTGCAGTGCATGGCAGGATGACATACTCTGAGTATACCAATACCTCCTCTGGTTGGACGGTTGCCGGTCTCCGAACCACAGTAGGGTGGGATGTCCGTTGTCCTAGCCTGCCGGTGTAAGTTTCCATTTAAGTAAAATGTAGTGCCCCTGCCCTCTGCACTGTCGTGGCCCCTTGGTACGGGCGGCCTATATATCCTCTCACCCCTTACTTCCCTCTTGGGTGCCCCACTTGGGGGTGTAGGTACAACAGACCAACTTTGGACCTCCGTACCAAGTCCCCTCCGAAGTAATCCAGCTCCTGTTCCACAATGATTACCTTTGTCACTGCTTCCGATTTAAGTAATCTAGGTGCATAATTTCGTTCTCACTGCTCTCAAAATGCGTTAAAAGGCAGTCACTTTATGCAAATTGACGGAGTCATTGTCGATACACCGAAAAATTGTGGTGAACATGGTCAAATGTCAAATTGATCGCGGTGGACCATTGATCAGTGACCGTATGAGTAGCACAAATTCAATTATAAACTTCTAGCTTTGTAGAATGCATCCAGGAAATAAATCTTGGTAAGGAATACATGTGGGAAAAGCTATTCTTTCATGTGAAATAAGATTAGGGGTCGATTAGAGTTAAGATCTCCGCTTCAAGGTACACAAACAAAATTGTCTGAGGTTGACTTATGCGGATATCGTGTGTCTTTTGTCTACACTCAGTTTTATATGGTTGACATTCGCATCAGTCAGTCAAACTGAGCCGCTTACAGTCAGTTCTATTGTGTCGGTTATCACGTAAGAAGTACGTGGGTGGTCTTAAAAAGTTTCTGACCTCAACATGAAGATGGTAGCACTCGCAAATAACAGCTAGTGAATTTAGTCAATTATACTGTTGGGAGTTACTCACCAAAGTGCGACCCTTTTTGACGCTCAGTTGTTATGTAACAGTCATTTGGGTGAAAATGAAATGTGTAGTGTTTAACGCCCGCTTTCACTACATACGGCACCGCAGGCGATGACACTGATGATACATGAGATGAAGATGAAGCACCGGTGGAATCAAATGGCGGGGGAAACCGGAGATGCCGGAGACAACCCGCCCCAGCGCCATGTTGTCCAACACAAATCTCACTTTGCGGTCGCCTGGGATCGAACCCGGGCCGCCTTGGTGAGAGCCAAGCGGTCTAACCACTGAGCCATGGCGCGGCCGTCATTTGGGTGAGTTTATGTGAGTGTTTGAATGAAAATGGACAAAATCGAGTATCGAGCTCTCTTCAAATATTTTTTTCTGAAAGGCAATGCGCCTACGCAAATCAAAGATGAGTTGGATTCTGTGTATGGAGACTATTACCACAGTGAACTTTTGGGCAGCTGAATTTAAACGTGGCCATAAGAGCTTGATAGACGATGAACGTTATAAACGTCCAAAAACTACACTACCGACGAAAACATCGCCAAAGTTCACGACAGGGCGCTATAGGACCGCCGAATTAAAGTGAGAGAGATAGCAGAGACTATGAACATTTCAAAAGAACGTGTTTGTCACGTATTAAATCTACATTTATACATGAGAAAGCTGTCTGCTGGTTGGGTGTCGCGTTTGCTCACGTTAACCAAAAACATTTTGAATGAACATTTCGAACGATCTATTGGCGTAGTTTAGGTGCAATAAATCCGAGTTTTGGCGCCGATTACTTACTGTAGATGAATTTTGGACACACAATTATACGCCTGAAACAAAAATACAGCCCAAACAGTGGACTGCAAAGCGGGAACCAGCTCAAAAAAGAGCAAACTCAGTTTTTTATCGGCTGGGAAAGTAATGGTGACTTTTTTGGGATAGCCATGGAGTGATTTAATCGTTTATCTTCTCAACGGAAAAACCATTACAGGAGCAGACTACACATCATTACTTGACAAGCTGAAGGCAGAACTTGCGGAAAAACGGCCACATTCGCAGAAAGAGAAAATCCTGTTTAACCAAGACAAGAGCGGTCTCCACACCTCAGCGGTTGCAATGGCTTAAGTCTACAAACTACGGTTTGAACTACTTCACCATGCACCTTAATCTCCATATCTAGCCCCAAGTGAATTCTGTTTGTTCCCTGTCTGAAAACTGGTCTCCGAGTACAGAGATTTTCTTCAAATGAAGAGGCAAACACCTTCGTTAACAATTATTTTACAGAGAAAAACGCCCAGTACTATTTGGACGGGTTACAGAGATGGGAAATCGCTGGGAGAAGTGTATAGAGTTACAAGGGGATTATGCTGAATAATAAATAAATAAATCTGAAAATATGTCTTGTATGTGTATTAAGTTGGAAACTTCAGACCACCAATGTAATTCTCTTTTGCCATCTGCGAACATGTCCGCAAAACACGTAGAAAGGTGGATAGGTTCATGTGCTTCAACGTCTTGGACATCACGGTTGCCACATTTAACACCTCTCCACTTTTCTTTTAGGCTATATGAGTAACTTTGTCTCTAATTTAAAATATATTCAAAAAAGGAGGTTGCAAAGGCTGTGGAAATTATAGAGGGATAACTTTAATGAACACAAGTTACAAAATATATACTAAAATAATAAATAAGACTGAAAAATATTACAGAATGCATTATAGGAGAAAAGCAGAGTGTATTTCGCAAAGGCCAATTCCGAACAGATGACGTATTTGTCCTTAGTCAAATAATTGAACAACGAAGGGAAAAAGAATTTGGAAACACATAACACATTCATTGACCTGGAAAGGCTTTTGATAGAATAAATAGATCGAAACTGTGACAAATATTATAAAATAAGGGTTAGTCACCACATATTAATTTAATAAAGGGCATATACAAAAATAGAGCAATAAGAATTGATACTGGGGATAGGTTA